>MU855410.1:0-41426 GCA_033296695.1 Staphylotrichum tortipilum | reverse complement strand
CCCTACCCCCTCACTCTCCACTCCATCACTGATAACCCCCTAGCCCTCGCCTCCCCCCGCCGCTCCAACCCCGACGGCACCTTCTTCATCGGCGACTCCGGCTTTCCCGGCTGGGCCTTCCTCCTCGCCGGCACGCGGCCCATCATCGACTTGCTCGGGGAGCGCGGCAAAGAAACCGTCGCGGGGCCCTTCCTGCGCTACGGCGCGCGCCGTTGGCACGCGCAGCGTGCCGTCCTGCACGACGAGCGATGCGGCAGGACGTCCGCGTCGGCGTCTAACCCCGAGAACGGCGGCCTGCTCGCGCCGCTGCGCGCGCGGATCAATGCGGCCGTGGCGGACCCCGAGCTGCTGCAGACGTATGCGCACGCCCTGGACGAGCTGGAGCTGGCGTTTGCCGCGAGCGGTGATCCGGATGCGCCGAGGGATGTGCTGGACGCGATGGTGTGGTTGTGGGTGGTCTCGGACTCGCTGGTGCCGCTGTTAAGGGTGCCCAGCCAGGAGGCGGTGGCCATCTTTGCGTATTTTTGTGTCTTGCTGAAGAAGCATGAGAGTCACTGGTGGCTGAGGGGGTGGGGGGACCATGCGATGGCGAGGGCACATGAGATTTTGGATGAGGAGCATCGCGGGTGGATTGAGTGGCCGATTCGGGAGATGGGGTGGATGGGGGGGGGTACGGGTGGGCAGTGATGGATGAGTTGAAGGCGGATGGGGTGGTCTTTGTGGTGTAATTACTGCGAGAACCTGCCTATTCAACTTCCGTCTCGTCATCAAGGGGCCACCCACGCAGTCCAGCGGAGAAAAGGGGGAGCCTCAAACTCCTCCGTAGTGCCAAACAGAAGGGAGATTCTTGGTGGTACCACACATAAGCTCAGGCTCGACCACATAAAGAATGGGATATTGCCGCGTCCTATCTTGTCGGGTGAGGCATTTGATACTGTTGGCCTCACACTGCCAGGCATGTACCAGTATGGCTGGTTCATGGATGGACCAGGCAAACGAATTTCAGCAGCCCGAGCCGCGCCTAGTTAGTCAAAATGCGGACATAGTCAGCCAGCCACTTCGGCTCCTGCTTCCACGCTCCGAGCCTTACCATCAAACCGCCCCCCAGACACTCTCCTCCCGAGAACAGCCATGGCTCCCGACCTCAAGGCCATATTTGGCCCCTCGACGTTCCCAATAACTCTGGCATAAAGGTCCCTGGCCCATCCAGCCCCGACGGATACAGCCAGCCCAGCCCGCGCAACCGTGGCTGGCCGCCCTGAACCATGACGTGCTTCTCCTCGTCGTTTACTGCCTGCTCGATATCGACCGACCTGCTCGGTGCTGTACCGCGCGGCCCGCTACTTTCAACGCTCGCAAAGACGTATCAACCTGGCCAGCGACACGGCTGACCAGGGGCTGCAGCTCTTGTATGACAGCCACCTGCCCTCGATCCGCTCCCTGCACGTCAGGTGGTGCCGCATCCACGACTAGGACGAGGAGGGCGACCGTTAACGCGAGGCATGGAGACGGTTTGGGCCCCTGGTCCCTCGGATGGCCGGCCTGCGCCACCTCCACTGGGCCGGCCCAGCCATCCCCGACCCCGTGCTGCATCACCTCGAACAGAACCCCCCAGATCCAGCTCCATCTCTCGCTCGACATTGAACTCGACCGTCGCACGACCGCCACCCGGCAGCAGATCCAACCCCCAGTCGGGCCCCAGCTCCAGCTGCTCCAAGGCCGCACCACAACCTCTCCTCAGCAGTCATCAAGATCACCTACCGCGAGGCCGCCTCCTGCGCCCACACCGGCGCCCTCCCCCTCGCGGCATACCTCGCGCCCCGCCTCACGCAGGCCTTTACCTCGGCCACTTTCATCTGCGACTCCGGCAACCTCCTCGCGCTTTGCGCCGACGAGATAGCAGATTTCTTCACAGCCCTCGCGCCTGCCGTCCGCCTCGCCGCGCTCGACGTCCCCGCCCCGGCGGTCGCCGCCCTATCCCCGTCCTGCGAATCGCTGACGACGCTGGCGGTGCGCGCCCCGGCCCCGTGTCAGCGGGGGAACTGGCCCGGCCGCGCTGGGTATGTCCGGGTTGGAAAGGCTGGGCATCGTCGTCGAGAAGGAGGGGGAGACGGATGATGAGTGGCGCCGGCCGCGGCTGTGGGGGGCTGCGTTCGCTGAGTTGAGAGGGCTTGCGGAGCTGAGGAAGCTGGAGGTCAGTTTCATGCCTGCGCGCGAGGGGATGGAGGGGTGGGTGGTGAGGGAGGAGGTGGTGAGGGGGGCGGTGGGGTTTTTGGATGCTGAGAGGAGGGATGAAGGGTTGGGGAAAGTGACCTTGTGGGCGGGGATCAAGAAGCCACCGGGGGAGAAGGAAAGGGGGTTGGGTGGGTGAGGAAACGGAGGCCGAGGGTGCCGAGGGTGGGGGTTGAATGGGCGAGGGGGAAGGGAGAGGGGAGGGTTGCGCAGTTGAGGGGGCGGGGGCGGGGGTTATGGGTGCCTATGGAGCGGGTGGACAGGTTGCTCAGTGTGGAGGTGGAGTGGCAAGGGGGTAGATATTGATGGAAATGGATATGGACGGGCAGGGTTGTCCGGTTGTCGATGTGTACCAGCGTTGGCATTGTTCACCTGGGGGTTCACCTTGGAGATAAGATGGCATCTGGCAGCGAGGGTTTGCTTTCCCCCTTCGCCTTGGTATTATTCGTCGTCATCTGCCCGCTCTTCTCGTCGTACAGTGCATAGTAGGTAACTAGTGTACAGGCCTTCGCCAGCCCCCGCCATGCAAGAAAGTCCGTTGCCAGTTGTGCTCTACCTTGGGCCTAATGTAAACCTGTGCTGTGGTCCTTGGCCCTGGCCCCATAGCCCGGCCTGTATGTCCTGCCCCGTCCGCCCCCCTTCTCTATGATCTCAGTCTTGTTTTGCCCTTCCCCAGAGCAGGCCATGATATCAACCGCCGAAACGCCAAAATAACCCAAAGCCAGGCACCCAAATCCAGGCACCCCAAGCTGGTCCCCCGAGCCAGTTACCCCAACCACCCCAACCCAGTTGCCCCAAACCACTCGCCCCAAGTTTATCTATCACCTTCCCTTGCCCCCTTAGCCTGACCCATGAAAAGAAATCCGCCGCGGGCCCAAATACACCCCCGCAAAGAAAAACACCATCAGCAACGCAATCGCCACCGTCATCACCGCAATAACCTCCACCTCCAGCCTCCGTATCGAGCGGTTAGGGCGGCGGTGCCTCCTCCCCTCATGCAACAACGAGTGCGCCTCCCCCGGCATCTCCCGCTCGCCTCCCCGGCGATGTGCCAAGAGGCCCCGTGACGTCGACCCCGATGAGAGGGATGACGAGCCGCCCGAGAAGGTCCGTCGTCGCCCGATGTCGAGGCCGAGGCCTAATCGCGCCTCGTTTTCGTGATCGGCGTCGTTCGTTTCGCCGTCGTCGCTTGGCTCCTCCTCCCCGTCGAGGGTGATCAGGTCCCCGGTTTCTCTCTCCGCGAAACACGTCCTGCGCCCGGCCGGTTCAAGCCCCCTGCTCATCAACCCCCTCTCCCCTCCCCTCCCCATCTCCCGCCCACACCTCCCCCCAACCCCCTCCAACCCATCCAAGCCCAAATCCAACCCAAAAGGCCTCCGATTCCGCAACCCCAACGCCTCCGTCATCGATTCAGTAACCGGCGCAGCCCCGGGCACATAAGGCGGAATGTCCCTGAGCATTTTTACCACGCGGGCAGGCGAGCCGCGTACGAGACTCATGGGGGGGACGTCGCGGGTGACGAGGGAGCAGGCGGATATGACGGCGCCGGAGCCTATTGTTACGTTGCCCCTTTTTGTTGGTTAGTATCGTGTGTTGGGTTTTGGGTGGGGTGTTTGGTGCGGGATGGGGGGTGATGGGGGAGGTGGTGGGGGTAAGAGGGGAGGGGGTGAGGTAAACAGTCCAACAAGGGGGAGGGGAAACACAACGACAAGGCGGGGAACGGTAGATGGGAGGGAGAGGGGATAATAGAGGGGGGTGACACCAGTAGGGTTACAATGTGGGGGTCATAGATGGCAATCGGGGGGGTTGATGAAGGGTGAGGGGGTCACTCCCGTGTAAAAGCCAACCACTTGGTTGGGGTAAACACGGGGAAACCACCCGTGGGGTCAAACAGCAACCCCAACAAAGGGTTACACCCAAACGAGGCTGCACCCCAACCCCCAAAATGGTGTGGCGGACACCGGCATGCCACACGCCAGGGTCGGCGCGGGGCTTCCCCCCTCCGAAGCTGCAAGCCAGAGAAAGCGGAAGGGGGAAGGGGGTTGGTGACAACCGAAAAGAGCACGGGCACAACAACACTCACAGAATAGTAACATTGCTGCCGATCCAGACGTCGTCGCCGATGGTGACTGGCTGGCCGATGCTGTTGCGCTGGAGGCGCTCGTCGAGGCGGACGGGATCTGTGGGTTCCGGATAGACGGATTTAGCCTGCGTTCTTTTTTGAACTCTCTGTTCCTGCGCGGTGCCTTCCTTTCCTGCAAGATAAGAATAGCCAAGATGCCTCAGGGGCCGGGCAGGTTGGGGGCGGGGATGGTGGATGGGCATGGATGGCATGGGGCATGGAGTATGGATGGGCATGTCAGCCTGCAGCTGGGCTGTGCTGTTCTGGGCTGGCCGCGTGGCTGGGCGTTCTTGTTTTTGGTGGCTGTTGGCTATCGGTCGGGGTTGTTGGTTGTGGCCAGCCCTGGGTCACAAGGGGACGGGAACGGCACCCGAAGCGGCTCTCGCTAAAGAACCAACCAGCCGGGCGGGGGAAGCCCAGCTGGTCAGCCAGCCACGGGCGGACAGGGAGGGAGAAGGGGGAGGGAAGGGGGGACAGACCGACCGCAAGATTGAAAGGAAAGGGGACGCGAAGGGGTGAAGACAGGAAGATGGGTAGATCAAAGGACACAGACGAAGAGAAAGAGACTCACGGGTCACGCCAATGATACAGCAGTTTGGACCGATATTGCAGCCCTCGCCAATGACAATATCGGCCACGGGCGTGTCCATGATCATGCAGTTCCTGTTGATGAAGGTCGACCCCCCGACGTGCAGGCGCACGCCGTAGTCGATGTTGATGGGCGGCTTGACGAAGGGTGTCTTTGCCTTGAGCGCCGGGTTGGCAAACGTCTGGTCGTGCGTGACGGCCAGCCCGCCGTCGCCGGTACGGTCGCGGTCGGGACGGACGATGCTGTGGGAGGTTAGTCGGATCACGTCAACGCGAGACAGATATGCTCGGCTGGGACCTACTCGAGCCACTTCCTGCTCCGCTCCTCAGGGTCCGCGTCGTCCGGCGTGCGGTTGAACTCGCGGCAGGCCTGGGCGCAGCGATTGCGTGCCGCGCGAAAGTCCGAGTTGCCCGCCGGGAAGATGACCTCGCGGTAGTGCACGGGGTCGGGCTCGTCGCCCATGCTGGCGATGGTCGACTCGCTGCTCATGGTCAGGTCCGGCCAGGGATGAGTAAAGCCAGTGAGGGTGGTGGTGGTTGCTCAAGCCAGGCCAGGGGACAGGTGGTCGGTGCTGGTGGCCGTTGTGGCTCAGGGGCGGATCTCGATCGAGGGAGGCCCGGTGTGCTTGGCGTCGTTGACTTGCAGGATGACGAGACGTAGCGGCGGCGGATGTACAGAAAGCGGGGAATGCTGGGCTCGTATCGAACCTTAAATACACCGCAGGGGAGGGTCGAGGCAAGCCCCGTGTGAGTTGGTCCTGACGGTGGTGTGCGTTGTTGGCTCAGTGGCTTTATGACCACCTCGTATACCTGCGCCCTGCACCACCTGGTCGGGTCGCCGAGGATCCTCAGCCTTTCTGTACTGCTGCTGCTGTTGCCGTCCGGGGCCGTCGGTGCGCAGAAAAGGGGGGTGGACAAAGGCCGGCTGGCACGGAAGGCGGGCCGGTGTCAGCCGTGAGCCGTTGGGCCCTCGAGATGCGGTCGTGTTCTTTGGGGGTCTCGTGCGTCAAGGCGCAGTTCATAGTAGGAGATGAGTTTGTTGCGGACCGAGAGAGGACTGGAGTTGGGGGTTGGATGTGCCGAGCCGAGTCACCAGCATGACAACAAAGGACAGACGACAGGACGGACAGCAGCTGAGCCTCGAGGGAGGGGGACACCCAGCGTGGCAGTGGTGCTGTACATGAATGAATTCCCTAGTTCGTGCCTCCCAGAGCCCGCGGGAGACAAGATCAGCAAATTTGGGTCCCCCCCCCCGCGCCTGTTTTTCAACCCTCCCCCTGGCTCGTTTTTCTCCATCAGCCAGTCAATTTCGATCTGGGCCCGATGACACGCATGCACACCCCCCCTCCCCCCTCCTCCTCGCACCCCCCCTCTAACCCCAGCCCTGCCTCGCCCGCCCACCACGCGTCGAGTCTTCACTGGGCGTCCCGGTTAGATTCTCCGCATATTTCGCTGCAAGATCGCCCGCCATCAGCTTCCCGGCGACAGGCCGCACACCCAATGCTCGGCCCGTCCTTGGACGTCGTCGACGTGTGATGGATGCACCAGTAGGCGCGGACACGCCCTCGACACGCCCCTCCAAGACCCGCCCTTGACTCCTTCTGGCATGGGCGTGCTGCAGGCCCTCGCACCACTGAGTTTGCAGCCCTGGGCGGGACAGGGCCCCTCGCCAACGTGTGGAGACACGGGCGGTCGTGGTCCCTTGTTGGCACACAGCCGCTGGGAGGGAGAAAAGAAAAGAGATGGCACGAGGCCCGGGCCATGCCAATGGGCAGTGGGCAGATCCCCCCTCCTTGCCGCCGCCCTCCCTTAGTAACTAGATCCCCCCAAGGCTAACGACCAAGGTGTGCCTCCCCCGCAACAGTGCCGGGCCCACAGGGTTGGTTGGCTGCGGTCGCCAACCCCCATCACGCACATCACAGAATCGACGGTTGGCGTCTGCCAAGAGCGATGTTCGCGGGAAGGGGGGGGAGGGGGCCAGCATGGATGCCCCCAGCAGCAGGACCGCCCGCCCAGTGAGCTTCTGAGGGGTGTGATTTCGCGGGGGAGGCCAAGGCCCAATGCCCGTCAGCGAGCAGGGTCAGGGGGAGGGTTCAGGGGTCAAGCCGCGCCCTCCCCCTGGCCCCCGACTGGCCCCCTACCCTACCCCCTACCCTCAACCCCCAAACGCTCTACCGGACCGGGCGATCCGGGCAATCCGCGGCCGTGGCGGGTGCTCTCCGCGGGCGCCTCCCTGGCCTGGCACCGCTGAGACAGCGCTGCAGATTGGTCGGCGCAGTGGCCCTGGCGGCTGCTTATTCGCACGCTATGAGCGGCTCGGTGGGTGTTAGCTCGAGGGATGGCATCTTCGTTGCAGTGGTTTGTTGCGCCGAGGCGGTGCTTTTGTTGCGGTGGTGCGTGATCCGCTGCCCCCTTGGGAGGGAGTTGTGGCTTTTGCTTTTTTTGCTTCTTGATCCCCCTCGCTTGCGTCTTCTCGGGGGCACCAACTCTTTCATTAGGAGATCATCTCCACTGAAGAAACAGCGTTTTGCCGGCGGCAGCGAGAAACCCCCCACCCCTCAACTTCAAACCAACCCACACACCCAATTCCCCTCCTCCCCGAGGAGTTGTCATGATCCAGATGCCCCATGCCGAGCGTATCTCTCGTCTCCTGACCCCCCGCCTGCAGCTCCCGTTACCTAACCACCGCCTGGCCACCTCGGGCCGCGCCCGGGTCAGGTGTCAACCAACATCTCGCTGTGGCGTCGGCGGCCGAGGGCCATTGGGGAAATCACGGCGGCGGTCCCGAGCGGTCCAGGTACACGGCTGTCCACGGAGCCATGGACGCATCAGCTCCGCCCGAAGCGGTTTGATGTGGCTGCGCAGATATTTAGGGACCCAGATTCCACCTGCAACTCGGTCACACTAGCGAGGGGCTAGGGCTGGCAGACCGTTGACCCAAGCAGCAGGATCGCCAGCGTGAATGTGCGAGCTGCTGTGTGTGTGTCCTCTCGCCCTGAACGGAGACTCCCCATCACGACAGGTGACAGCTCAAAAGACAGGGGGCCATTTTGCGTTTGCAAACCCAAACACACAGGCCACAGTTCTCTAAACCACGGACACTAGTCCCCCCCCTGGAACCGCCAAGCAGCGGGTGCATCCGACAGCCGTTAGGCGACATGACATGGGGGGGTGGCAAGCGGGTGGACAACAAGACCAGACGAGGGGGGAGGGAGGGGGTAGGGGGTGAGCGTGAACAGAAGACAGACGGAGACTCAAGTCAGGGATGGAACGAACGGGATCACGCATCAGAACTTGGAACTCGGTGGCATCGAGCATTATCACGCACATCCCAGGCCGCATCTCAGCACACCTGCAAAATACGATCCTGCGGCGAGTCGGGCGGATGCGAATCCACGACCGCGCGTGAACGTTCGCAGATCCCGCACGCCAGACCCGCCGCACCACTGCTACTGCATGCTACAGACCCGCAGCACCGACCCGCCTCGCGTTGCCCAGTCGGGTGTGTGTGTCCACGGCGGGGGCACGGGGCATGGCAGGGCAGGGCAGGGCCAGCGTGCCTCTTGCTCAGGGCCAGCGTGCTTCTTGCTCAGGCCGTGTTTGCCGTTGTGGGGCTGGCCCTCGTTGACGTTCCCATGCCTTTGCCTGCAGGGTGCTTCGCGGAATAGGACGTGGCTCCGGGGGAGGTGCATATTCTGTACATACATGCTTGTAACTCGGGGCTCTATTCGGAGGTCGGCTGCGAAAGGGCGGTGACGCGCCGCTGCAGAGCTCAACCGAATACCACCGCCGTCCGCCGGGGGCCCTGCTGCAATGGTCGGATGTGGTTGAGATGGGGCATCGCTCCCGAACTGCAGCGGGTAAAAGAACCGTCCGAAGCGTGCTATTACTAAAAAGGGAGGTTGACGCGTGTGTGTTTGGCAGAGGGAAATTTCGGAACAACAACACACAGTTGGTTGTTGAGGTGGGAGAAAGGGGGAACTAGAAACGAGGAAGAAAAGGGGGGACTGCCAGATTCGAATCCCACCCCTCGGCCGGAGCTGGTTCCGTCCCAAATTCCAGAACGCCCCCAACGACAGAGGTCCCCGACGTGCATGCAGCTCTCGTCTGACAGATGCAGAGGGGAAAACGCAGCACGCCGCATTGGGGACGCACCGGCATGGAAGAGGCATAAAAGCGCTGCATCTCGCCAGCTCGACGTCGACCCCCCCGATGTCATTCGTCTCGGCCGTCTCACTCTCCTGGTCGGCCGGCAAATCGGGGCGTCGTGCACAACGCGGGCTACATATGTACGGGACCGAAAGGATCTCGGCGGTTGCATCCATGGCTGGCTTTCGGTCCCCCCGCCATAGGCCCGCATGAAGAGGTGATCTGGCCAGCCTCTCGGACGGGTTCCGAGGGCGTCGGAGTAGGACGAGGTTCGGCTGCATTGTCCACTTCTTGCGAGCTGCTCGGCGCCACGAAACCGATGTGGATGGGGATGCAACTCGACGCGACGTAGGACCATTCACCCTCCCCGCGTGGGCTTACGCATTGCTCACGCCACATTTCCTCGATGGCCCGCCGACGTCAAGCAGCGAGCCTAACCTCTCAGCCAGGGAGGCTTATCAAAACACCCAATCCATGCCTGGCAACGGTTTTCGGTACCTTGAAATAATATACACCCAGCCAGCGCGATCCATGTCCTCACGATACTGCATTTCCTGATGCTCAAACACCCCCTGCCCGCGACTTGGACTCGTCAGATTCATACCGGCCCTCGCCCCAACGGCGCGCGGATACGCCCATCACCCCAACACGAGCAGCCACATCCCAACCCCTGGCAATGCGTTATGACTGAGCTCATCAGTTGCTCTCAAGATTAGTTACCCTCGAGGAATCGAAGGCCGAGGGCAACCGTAACGCAGGACTGCCGTTCCAAACCGCTCGCACTCCCATGTGCCCTGAAGATTCCCGGATCTGATCATCCTCAAATGGAGCGCCACAGCTGCGCAAGGCCGCATATGTACTCGACCAGACCCAGCCATGATCATCCTTGCTTGGCCATGAGTCCTGCCCAAGCCAGTGTCTTCCTGCAGTCCTCGGCGCCCGGCGCCCCAAGTGGCTGGGAGGGCTCGCGACAGACGACTCGGGCCTTGCTCTACCGCCCTCGCGGGTGCCGCCCCCCTTGCAGACAGCTGTGTACGAGATCCCGTGCGTGATATGGTTGCTCGGAATGGTGGGTTTTTCGTCTAGTTTTCATTTTATCCCGTAACTATTTCTTCAACTTCTTTTTGCTCTCTTCTTTTTCCCTACTTGTTGGAATAGTCACATGTCGCCAGGCAGAGGACCTCAGGTAGGGCTAGGGGCTAATAGTTGACCATATGTCTGTATTTCGGGTCACTTTCGCATAATTATCATGGCGTTCGGGTTGAGAAATGCATGGCGTTTTTGATATCGCATGGCCCGCCCGCCGGCCTC
The DNA here is from genome assembly GCA_033296695.1 of Staphylotrichum tortipilum. Classification (NCBI taxonomy): domain Eukaryota; kingdom Fungi; phylum Ascomycota; class Sordariomycetes; order Sordariales; family Chaetomiaceae; genus Staphylotrichum; species Staphylotrichum tortipilum. The sequence goes on along the minus strand of MU855410.1, from coordinate 31,024 downwards.
GAGTTTTGGGCAACAAACTCGGCGCAAGTTGAATCATGCCAAACTCAAGGGGGCATCGATGCTACCTGCTTATGCTCGGATCAGGGTGTGACGGTTGCTGTGGAACAGTGCAGACAACGCCTCTTATTTCTAAGGGGCCGATTAACTAACTCGTTAGTTAAGCTTTTTTGAGCATAATATGAGGGTGCTGCCTTAACTCGGACATCCGACTAGTGCAGCTGATCTCTCGTGGGTCCTGGTTATAGCCAGCGAGACAAGAGACTCGGTTGGAAACGGTGGCAGTCGGAGTCGAGGCCAATGGGCAGCAAGGAGGTACTCCGTACTAGGAAGAGGAGTCTCGGGGGTGTGGACAACCGGGACATCAGTCCATGTTACGTCGAGGCAATGTCAGGATTGTCTGGTTCCCTCGGCGGTTTACAGTTGATTTAAACGAGGTCGCACTTTGCTCTGGCTAGCTGGCGCTACGATCCAGAATCTTGGAAAAGCTGGATTTTGAATCACCAGGGAGGTTCTGGTAAACTCATTGGGAGATGACGCACGAGGGAGCCCCGCGGCCGGGAACCAGTGTGTGGTTTTTCTTCCCCGTAGCTAATTATAAACAGCCTGTTCGTATACGGTTGTCCTCCGAAGGTGGGGGAGGGAGAAGGGGGTTCCCTTAGGCCCTCCCCGTAGCCCCTCCGTTAGGTTTCTCGCCCCCTTCAATCTCTTACTGAGGGCTTCGGCCTAGGAACTTTGTCTGAACCAAGGCCCTTTCTACCTATCAGAACCCTGCAACCCCCCCATCACCAAGGCCGATCTTACCAACAGGGAAAGTGTCAATGTCCCCGGCGCAGCAAGGTCAACCTAACAAGTCTCCAGCAGCTCTCTTACCTGGATCCAGTCTAGGGAACCCTTCGTCACCGTACAGCTGCCTGTGGAGGGCCGGGACCCTGGAGCAAATAGATGAGCGGGGACAGGGCGCTGCGGTGTGTCACGATGGGCGACGTGCAGCCCCAGCCTTGCGTTGTGGCCGAGGCTATCTTTGCGAGAGCCGAGTGGTTGGTTGACAAAAACCCCGCTTCTCCTCCGAGCCCCTCGCGCTGCCGAGTTCACCACCTTCAGTTTCCAGTACAACACTCGACATCGCCAGAGAATAAAACAGGGCTCAGTGGCCAAGAAAGAGCCCGCCAGCGCAACAACATGTCTTCAGCCGCCGATCACAAGATCAAGCTTGACGGGTACTGGGACTGGGATGCATGGAACGCCATCTTCATTTCGCGGGCATCGTTCCTCTGGGAGAGGATCGACCCCGAAGGGCTAGCTGCCGGGCGACACCTGGTCCTGACCAGGCCGGTAAAGCCCGACCTGAGTCGTTATTACAAGGGAGAACACACCACATCCCGGGACCTGTACCTTGACACCATATCCCGGGACATGTACTTCACGGGCCTAGCCGAATTCAAGGTGGAGGACCGCGCGGTCATGGAGTTGAAGCTGTGGGTGGCGGAGACGGTCAGCAAGCGCCACTTCTCGGCTCTCTGTGTCGCCGGGGAAGGAATCAGCATGTGGTACGACAACCTGCGAGACAAGTTCGCGGGGGACCCTGAGCTGCGCTATGTCATGGCTGAGGCCCGGTTCAAGGCGGCTCTCGAGGGGCCGGCTAGCCCGGTGATCGAGAACGTCATGGCCTGGCTCGACGAGTGGGAATACGCCATCGACGGGGCGCAATTATGCGCAGTGCCTCTGGCATCCAACCCAGAATACCTCTGGACCGCGTTTTCCTGCGCCGTCAACAAGGCCGAGGAATTACAAGGATGGCACGAGACGTTCAAGCGTGCCAACGAGGAGGCGCTTGCGAACAGCGTGCTCAACATGCGGGCGATCTGCAACAGCCTTCGCTGCGCGCTGATCCGAGAGGGCACCGTGGACGTGGGGCTCCGCCGACGCTCCTAGAGGGAAGTCTCGGCAGGACACGGGAAGCTGGACAACGAGCGAGAACTCACGCGCCTCATGGCCTTTCCTGTCTCTTTCTCGGCAAGGCGTTCAGTTACCAGGCAGGCGGAGCGAGACTCGAAGGGGTGCTGGAATACGGATACAACAACCACCAATCCGTTTCCCCGCCCACCTTGGCGACGCGGAGAGCGTGTGGGAAGACGTGGCCCAAGGCAGACAGACAGGGAGCAAGGGGGAGACCGGACGAGGAAACTATGTACAGATCTGTACCTATCCCAGCACGTCGGGGGGTAGGGGTTCATCGCCGGGCGGCATTCGGCGAAGCCGGCCGGGCACTGCCTGGCCGTCAGCCGCTTCGACGTCGTCATGTTCATCTGAGTTGGCACACAGCCTAAACCCACTCAAGTCGAGGCGGTACAACCCCAATCAAGCACAATGAGCCTGACCTAGGCGAGATGTCCCTCCCAATCAAGCACGATGAGCCCACGCAAGATGAACATCCCCAATGACCCTCACCCACGACCCCGTAGCTTACCCCCCACAAAGTTCGCCTTGATGATCCAAATCCACCTCACCACCACCCAGTGGGGTTGCACCCCCAACACCTCCCCCTCTCTTGGCGATGAGGCAGCCCACAAGGCACACTCCCTCCCGCTTATCAGATTGATGCGAGCCGTGCAGTCTGAGACGTCCGTCCCACCAACCAGCCACGAGTACACGCGCACGCACAAGATCTCTGCGGCATGCAATATGCGAACACCCACCCCGCGACCCAACGCGTCGGGTGGGAGAAAATAGAAATTGGGGGGGGGGGTCAGGCCAGGCCAGACCCGGGCGGGCCAGGTAGACAGGGGCGTGCAGCTGCACCCCGCCTCTCCACTCCACACCCAAATGCGCGGGCTGGGGCGTTTCCGCGTCGCAAGATGGGAAGACGACAACGAAAGGAAGATGACCGCAGAGCCAACTGGCAGTTCGTTCGTCAGCCGCGTCGTGGTTGGTTGGCCGGCGCACAAGGTGCCACGTTGGGTCGTGGCCAACGGTTTCTGTGTGCCAGGTGCTTGCTTGCTGCGCGTCACTGGGCAGGTACTTACTGGCTTACGCGCCGATCTTCTGGGCTGTGTCCCTCGCATCTTCTATCTTGCGCAGTATCATGTTGGGCCGACGACGACGGGATGGATTGGATGGATGGAGGCATGGCAGAATGAGATGAAATGGCCTCTCGCGGTGGAGGCCTGTCCCCAGGCAGGCCCTGGACAAGCCCAGGTCCTCCACAAGCAAAGCTTCGCGGACAATTGCAAGGATAGCACCTGCAGGCGACTGCCGACCAGGAGCGATGCATCTGGCCGCGGCCCCCACCGAGCGAGCCAGCGGTGTTGGGATTTAAGGCTCAGCGATTGGTTGCAGCAAAAAAAGGTTTGGCTTGGCGGTTGGCAGCAACCCTGCACCTCAAAAAAAAACCCCCAGGAACAGGAACAGAAATTTTAAAATGGAAGGTTTGTTTCCAAACAAGAGGCGAGGCAGCTTCCCGCCCGACCACCCCTGTCTTTGTTTCAACCCTGCCGCGTTGCGTTGCGATGCGATGCGATGCGATGCGATGCGCCTTGTGGCCGCCGGATCGGGTCATGCAAACGCGCGCAATATTCGCGGCGGAATCTCGCGGGAAATGCAGGTGGCTTTGGACGCGGCCAGCCAGGCAGGGCATCATCAGGGCAGCCCCGAGGGAGGTTGACAAAGGCGATACGCCCCGGCCAAGGACGGCTCAGCCAGGAACGGATGCCTGAGTTGGAGCGTCGCCCAGGTGTCGACACCGCCGCTGTTGGATGGAGCCGTTGGGGGTTGGTTTCGTTGCGCTGCTGTGCCCGTCTCACTTTGCGCACCACCGCGCCCGTCTGGGACGCAACATGCGACCTCAGAATTGGGCGCCAACCGATTCGATGCCATGCTCAGCCAACCCGTTTGCAGCCCGCCGCTAAATATACTCATGTGACTCAGCAGCGAGGCAGGACGCCGTGCTCGCTGGACCATCTCGCTGACCGCTCATCTCGATTCTGCTCTTCCGACCCAAGCCAGCTCCCAACAAACCCAACGAGCCCGAGGAAAAGAGCCGACGGGTTGTTTGGGGGGGCGACGATCTCCAGTTGCTGGCGCAGAAGACAGCTCACGCCAAGGTTTTAGTGTCCAGCTGGCCAGGGCCGAGACCTGCTGCTCGGGGAAGCTTGAATTCCTCTGCCCCCCCCCCACACAGTGTGTGCCTCGGAAGTGCTTGTTTGGGCAGACTGGCTGCTCCCCCCGCGTCTTGTGTCGCGCAGAAGACGAAACCAACATCCCAGACACCCTCTGAGGGCGGCACATACACTGTGCTGATGGGGCATCGAGCGCATGCACCAGAGTCCGCCAAGAGGGTGGGCGCTTGTTCCGTGCCTTGGCTGCGCGCCCGTGTCATCTCATGCCAAATGAGTGCCACCACCGCAGCAGAAGCATGATGAATGGATGAATGGAGGGGTGCGCCCTGCCCACAAAACAGGGCATTTGTTGTCAGACAGGCACAGGGCAGGTGCATCGCCCATTTGTCGTGGGCCAAGCCCGAGGAGGCCTCTTTCTCTCGACTGGCGCTTCTTTTCTTTCTTCTCACATTCTCTCCCCTCGCTCACCTTGCCGGCGACAGACGGAGAGACGGGTACAGCACTCACCTGACCGAACTTTGACTCGTGGTGTTCCTTTGCCCAAACACCGCTGGGAGGATCTCAATCCATCTTCCCTCGACGCGACGCGACTCGACTCGACTCTGACCAAGGGGAAAAACAAGCATTGGTGATCAATTGGGACGTGCCGCACCCGGCATCTTGTTGACGCCACCATGGCGGACGCTGAACCTGCCAAAACCGAGGTGCGTGTTTTTTTATTTTGTTTTGTTTTATTTCATGCCTGAGCGCTCCAGAGCCTTGCCAGCTCAAGCTCAGGGTCCCCGCTTGCAGCTCCAACACGCGCTCCACACCACCACCTGCGACCGCGACTTTTGCGACTGACACGGATACCTGAACCCTCTTCCCAATTTAGCCTCCGAGCTCCACCGCAACCACGCCTCGCCTCGACGATGCTGCACCCGATAGCCATGCGCCCGCCGCGACCCTCGCCGTGCCCGACGCGGGCGCCCCCAAGAAGGGCTTCCAGCTCAACGTGCACGACGCCCTGAGCCCAGACCCGACCAACGAGGACATGTACGATGTGCCCGACAACAAGTTCGCCTTCTCCCCCGGCCAGCTCTCCAAGCTGCTCAACCCCAAGAGCCTCGACGCCTTCTACGCCCTCGGCGGCCTGGCCGGGCTCGAGAAGGGACTGCGCTCCGACCGCGCCGCCGGCTTGAGCACCGACGAGGCCACCCTCGACGGCACCGTCGCCTTCGAGGATGTCGCCCCCAAGGACACCCCCAAGTACGGCAGCAACGGCGACGTCGTGCCCGTCCCCAAGACCGCCGACCCCGTCAGCCCGGCCGCTGCTGCTGCCGCCGCCGCGACAGCCAACGCCACCGGCCAGTTCGCCGACCGCAAGCGCGTCTTCCGCGATAACCGCCTGCCCGAGAAGAAGGCCAAGTCGCTGCTGCAGCTGGCCTGGATCGCCTACAATGATAAGGTCCTTATTCTGCTGACTGTCGCCGCTGTTGTGTCGCTGGCCCTGGGCCTGTACCAGACCTTGGGCGTCGCCCACGAGGAGGGCGAGGCCAAGGTCGAGTGGGTCGAGGGTGTTGCGATTATGGTCGCTATCTTTATTGTTGTTGCCGTCGGTACCCTGAATGATTGGCAGATGCAACGCCAGTTCAACACGCTCAATAAGAAGGCTGGCGATCGTACCGTCAAGGTTATCAGGTCTGGCAAGTCGGCCGAGGTCTCGGTGTTCGATATCATGGTCGGCGACGTGATGCACCTGTTTGCTGGCGATCTCGTCCCCGTGGACGGCATCTTCATCAACGGCCATGGCGTCAAGTGCGACGAGTCCTCCGCCACGGGGGAGTCCGATCTGCTCAAGAAGGTCCCGGCCGACGACGTGTTTGCCGTGCTCAGCGACGTCGCCAACGGGGGCAAGCCGCCTGCCGATATCGAGAAGCTCGACCCCTTCATCATTTCTGGCAGCAAGGTCAACGAGGGCACAGGCACCTTCCTGGTCACCGCCGTGGGGGTCAATTCCAGCTACGGCCGCATCATGATGGCTATGCATACCGAGCAGGAGGACACCCCCCTGCAGAAGAAGCTCAACGTGCTGGCTGATGGGATTGCCAAGTTTGGCGGCGGCGCCGCCCTGCTGCTGTTTATCGTCCTCCTGATCAAGTTCCTGGCTCAGCTCCACAACAACCACGACACCCCTGCCGAGAAGGGCCAGACCTTCCTGCGCCTGTTTATCACGTCCGTTACCGTGGTCGTGGTGGCCGTCCCTGAAGGCCTGCCGCTGGCCGTCACCCTGGCGCTCGCCTTTGCGACCACCCGCATGATGAAGGATAACAACCTGGTGCGCGTGCTCAAGGCGTGCGAGACCATGGGCAACGCCACGACTGTCTGCTCCGACAAGACGGGTACCCTCACCCAGAACAAGATGACAGTCGTTGCCACGACGCTCGGCAAAAGCATCAGCTTCGGCGGTACCGACGCACCCCTGGAAGACGACAAGGAGGCCGCCAAGCCCGCCGACATCGACATCCCCAACGTGCCCGTCGGCGAGTTCGTCAAGGCCATCTCGCCCACCGTCAAGCACCTGCTTGTCGAGTCCAACGCCGTCAACTCGACCGCCTTTGAGGGCGACGTCGACGGCGAGCGTACCTTCATCGGCTCCAAGACTGAGGTTGCCCTGCTGACCCTCTGCCGCGACCACCTCGGCGCCGGTCCCATCCAGGAGGAGCGCGCCAATGCCAACGTCGTGCAGGTCGTCCCCTTTGACTCGGCCGTCAAGTACATGGCCACGGTCGTCCAGCTGCCCAGTGGCAAGTTCCGCGCCTACGTCAAGGGCGCTTCGGAGATCCTGCTGTCCAAGTGCACCAAGGTGCTCGCCGACCACGCCAGCGACGATGTAACTGCCGCCCCCATGACCGAGTCCGACCGTACCTCCTTCGCCCAGACCATCACCTCGTACGCCGGCCAGACGCTCCGCACCATCGGCTCGTCCTACCGCGACTTCGAGTCGTGGCCGCCCCCGGAGCTGGCCGCGCAGACCGAGCTCACAGCCGCCCAGTTCGACAAGGTCCACAACGACATGACCCTCGTCGCCATCTACGGTATCAAGGACCCGCTGCGTCCTACGGTTATCGACGCCATCAAGGACTGCCGCCGCGCTGGCGTGAAAGTACGCATGGTGACCGGCGACAACATCCTCACGGCGCGCGCCATTGCGCGGGAGTGCGGGATCTACTCCCCCGAGGAGGGTGGCGTCGCCATGGAGGGCCCCGTCTTCCGCCGCAAGAGCGAGGCGGAGCTCAAGGACCTGGTGCCCAATCTGCAGGTGCTGGCGCGGTCGAGCCCGGAGGACAAGAGGATCCTGGTGCGCACGCTGAAGGAGCTGGGCGAGACGGTGGCGGTGACTGGTGACGGGACGAATGATGCGCCGGCGCTGAAGATGGCGGATATTGGATTTGCGATGGGTATTGCGGGGACGGAGGTAGCGAAGGAGGCTGCCTCGATTATTCTAATGGATGATAACTTTGCGTCGATTGTCAAGGGGATTAGCTGGGGGCGGGCGGTCAATGATGCGGTGAAGAAGTTTTTGCAGGTAAGTTTGCTTCGTGGGTCGATATGGATGATACATTGCTAACCACGACGACAGTTCCAACTCACGGTCAACGTCACCGCCGTGGTCCTGACCTTCGTCTCGGCCGTCGCCAGCTCCGAAGAAGAATCCGTCCTCAACGCGGTCCAGCTCCTCTGGGTGAACCTCATCATGGACACGTTTGCCGCGCTCGCGCTCGCCACGGACCCGCCCGCGCCGTCGGTGCTCGACCGGAAACCCGACGCGAAGACCGCCGGCCTGATTAACCGCCGCATGGGCAAGATGATTGTCGGGCAGGCTATCGCGCAGCTGGCGATTACCCTGGTGCTGAACTTTGCTGGCGCGTCGCTGCTGGGTTATGATGTGCATGCCGCCAACCCGGATGTGGCGGAGCATGAGCTCAAGAGGTTGGGGACCTTGGTGTTCAACACGTTTGTGTGGCTGCAGATTTTCAATGAGCTCAAGTAAGCCCTGCCCCCTTTTTACCCCCTCCGCTTTTCCCCCCTTTTCCCAACTACCCACTAACCCCCGCCCAGCAACCGCCGCCTCGACAACAAGCTCAACATCTTCGAGGGCATCACCCGCAACTACTTCTTCCTCGTCATCAACCTGATCATGGTCGGCGGGCAGGTGCTCATCATCTTTGTCGGCGGCGAGGCCTTCAAGATTGTGCCGCTCAACGGCAAGGAATGGGGCCTCTCCATCGGCCTCGGCGCTATCTCGCTCCCCTGGGGCGCGCTCATCCGCAATTTCCCCGACGAGTGGGTTCCCGTGCCCCCCAAGGGCTTCTTTGGGAGGTTGTGGCCGTTTGGGAAGAAGAAGGCGCCGGCGGGCAAGAAGGATGTGGAAGGCGGTGGCGAGAAGGTGGTGGATGGCGGGAGTAGTGAGAGTGGAGAGGAGATGGGCCCGACGGTGGCGCCGTTGCGGACGCTGACGGGGTTGAGGGGAAGAAGGGCGACGGTGCATATTAGGAGGGGTTTCAGGGAGTATATACATGACCAGAAGGTTAAGGTGAAGGAGAAGGCGGTGTTGTTGAGCGGGAGTAAGGTGGATTTGACGACGCCGGGGGCGGTGCCGCCGCCGACGGTGGTGGGGGGGAAAGCGGTTGGGAGAATTGCTGAGTAGAGAAAAGGTGGGTGGGGTGGGCACGGGGTGAGAAAGGGGGGTTGAGGAAGGGGGGAGGCGTCGAGGAGTTGGTTGAGGATGGGGTTGAGGTTGCGATGATTTTTCGGATTTGGGGGGTTCTATTTTTCTCGTTTATTACCTCTCGGGTTTGCCTGACTGATCTATTAGGTTCTGAGGGACGGGGTTGGACTCGAAGAGCTCCAGGCTTGTACAGTGACAGGGCAAGGCTTGATGGGTGGAGGGATCTCAAGGGAGAGGATACGATGGATTGAACGAGGGATACCCGGGGATAGACTGTTTGTTTACTCCCCTTTTTATGGGGGCGCTTTTCCTTGTTTTGCAGTGCGTGGATTAATTAGATAGTCGTTAATCGAGGGGCATCTCTCACATTGACCTGTTCGCGATGGGGAGTTGATAGCACACACCCGCCTCTTACTTCGTTGCTTCCTCAACCCGCTTGATGCTTGACTTGTATCCGACATGGAGACGCTCGAGCCTGTCAAGGAGAACAAGAGTTCTTGCTGCTCTTAGCTGTGCCGATGACGAGGACGCGACTTGGCGACAAACACAGACCGGATGCCCGACAATAGGAGCCTCCAACCCTTCCCTCATTGGCCCGGGCACAGCTGCTGCACAACCTCCCCGCTGGTCATTGAAGCCATCCCTCTCGCAACAACCAACCACACCTGAGCCTGCCGCACACCGCTTCCATAATGGCTTCGCAGCCCACCATGACCGACACCGGCGAGTATGACGAACACACAATCGTTCGCCATTACTACCAGTACTTCCCCGCCGGCGTGAAGCGCGTCATTGAGTCGGGAACTAGTGCCTGAATCGGCGAGGTAGACGACACCACCGTCCTAAAATACCCCCTCGCCACTGGCGAGGACGTCGAGCGGCTCGATGCCGAGAAAAGATCCTCGAAGCCATCCCCCCCCATCCAAACGTCCTGGGCTTCAAAGGCTCCACCGATGAAGGACTCTACCTAGAACGCGCCCCGAACGGCACCATCGCCGAGTACATCCTCAAATCCGGCAAACCGCTCTCCCTCCCGCAGCGTCTCGCCTGGTGCCGCGAGACCGCCTCGGCCGTGGCCTGGATCCACGCCCACCGCGTCCTGCACTGCGATATCCAGCCGACCAACCTGCTCCTCGACAAGGACCTACACGTGAAGCTCTCCGATTTCCAGGGGAAGCTACTCGCCGAGGAATGCACGATGGTCCTCGTCGACGGGGGCAGCATGGAACCGTACCGGTTTTCGCTGCCGCGGGACAATTTCCGCACGGATGTCAAGACGGATCTGTTCGCGCTGGGGTGTACCGTATACTTTATCCTGCTGGGGCATATGATCTTTCCAGACATTGGGCTCAAGGATGCCGAGGCGTGGGAGAGGGTCGAGGAGCGGCTCAAGAGGAAGGAGTGGCCGCGGGAGGAGCATGCGTGTAAAGCGGTTGTGCTGAAGTGCTGGGAGGAGGAGTACGAATCGGCCGAGGAGGTGGTGAGGGATCTTGAGGCGGTTGAGCGGGAGCATGGGGTGGAAGCCGGCGCTTTGGTGAAGGAGGGCTCGACTGCGGTGTTGGAGAAGGAAGCGGGGGTCGACGAGCCGGTGAGCGAGTGGGGTGGTAAGGCGATAGATGGGACACAGTAGAGCAGGCGGGCACTGTGGAGTGAGTTGATGGGCTGATGTGGGACGGGGCTGTCTATGTTGATCTGGAGCTCCTTAGTTTCTGTGGTGTAGCTGACGGCGCCAGGCCGAGGTCTCTCCCGATCGACTACAGGTGATGTGGCAATCGTCTTAATTCCAATGTGAGATGCGATCCTGCCCTACCGGCAACAACACGAACAAACATGCCATGACTGAACCCAGTCGTCTCCAGTCCCTTCTCATATCTCCAAACCCCTCCTTCCCTCCGCCATCCAGGGCCTCCCCCAGCCACCTTCACAACCTCGCATCCGCAACAAACCCCTTATTCATCCCCGCCGAGAGAGTCAAGTTCCTCGCGGCGGCGGCGGCGCGGAAGGCGGGCCAGCTGGTGGCGTACTCGGCGGGGTCGGGGATAGGCGCGAAAAAGGCGTGCGGCGTCATGGGCAGCTGGCGGGCGATGGCGCCGGCCACATGCCCGAGAGAGCAGCAAACCCTCTGCAGCATGGAGCATTTCGAAACCGAGGCCGACTACGAGCTGTGGTTCTACTCCGAAGACGGGGCACGCCCCGAGGCCTTTGCAGCTGCCAGTGCCTCCGACTCCTCTCGCTCCACCCTCTCCAACTCCTCCACGGTATCGATCCCACGAGAGATGGCCCGAGTCATCTTGTCGAACCACATCCGCTTCTGGGACCGAAGGCGGTTGACTTTCGCCACGGACGCCAGCAACTCCGCCTCCGCCTTTTCCAGCTCGGACTCGACCTTGCCGTGCTGGGCGACGATCTTGCGGAGCTGCTGCGCGGAGATGCCTTGCGCGTCGCAGAACGACTGGTGATTCCGGACGCACGCGTAACAAGCGGAGGAAACGGCGGGCGAAACTTTGCAGACGAGACCGCGGGTCTTGCAGGACGAGCAGGGGGACGTCACCGTGGACGCGGATTGAAGGATCGCGGAAAGAAGGTCGTCGCGTTCGGCGGCTTTGACTTTGGATTTCATTGTCGTTTTCTTCACACGGTTGGACATCTTGTCAGCAGGACGGCATGACGGGCGCGATGCGGAAGGAAAGATCGTAGCACTCACAAGTGTGGCTGCTGGCAGTATTTGAACGGTTGAGTCTTTCGTGACGAAAGACGTCGAGGAGGGCAATCGGCATACCCGGGGGCGTAGTGCCAGCCAATCATTCAGTCAGGGGCCATGGGCTAACCACAGGAGGGACGTTAGACGTTCCCATCGAACTAACACCAGGATCGTTAGGAACGTTGGTCGTTGTCACGAACTGACCATTTGAAGCAGCCGAACGGCTTCAGGTGACATGCGGGGCACGACACCAGTCAATCATCCAGAGGATCGTTGCCAAGAGGACACGATCCAGGGACTGACATGGATCGGTTTGATCGTTCAACGATCCAGACGATCCAGGTACAAAGGTACCTGGGGACGGAGGCATCGTCAAGTATATAGCTAGCTGGTCAGTCATTCGTTGAGGGAGCCTGGAGCTTCCTCAGTAAAGCAAACACATCGATCACTGCTACCACCATTAATCGACTATCGGCAGTCAACTATCGTGCCGCGAATTTTGGGAGGCCAGCAACCCAGCTATGCTAGCGCATCAAGAGATACTCTCGCGGGAGCTTCGCGTAGGCTCTGTTCTCTTGCCCTTCTTTATCTTCTTCCAGCTTCTCTTCCTACTCTTCTTCCTACTCCTCTTCCTGCTTCTCTTCCTACTTGATGCAAAATTGGGACATGCGTATCCCGTAATAGTGGCTGGGTTCCGCCTCAACTCAATGCAAACGATCAATTCGCGAGACACCAGTCAGACCTGGCGATGAAGCCAACCAATGTCTTGAAAGATCAAAGCTCCATGCTCCCACCCCGACCCTTTTCTTGTGACCGCCTTGTCCTCCTCCCAACCACAGCCCGTACTGTTCGCACCACACCTTTGTCATCCATCACATGACTTGCCTTGCTGATATGTCGCCGCTTGAACAACCCAGATGCAGCTTGAGCCGGGTCGAGCGCTGTCGCGGAGGGACGGAGGCCGGGCGGCGGCGCGTTGTAGGTCGCGGTGTTTTCCGCCACGACATGGTAAACCATCAAGAGGGGGCGCCGGCGAGGTCCTGATTTCCGACTTTCCGCCGGGAGGCAGCCCCGAGCCCGGATCCGTTGGGGCCAACCTCCCATAGCCAAGTTGCGCACCAGCGCATCCATTCGGGAGGTCTTGGTGCGCGGCAGTCGAGCCCTCGGCGAGTAGCCCGCCAACGAGCCTGTGCTGTGGCTAGCCGGACCCTAGGCTCGCGACCCACGGCCTACTCCTTCTCCTTTTTGATCATTCCAGTCGATATATAGATATTGGTGCAACCAGGGCCAGAACGCGCTCACTGGAAAGCTGTGGTAGTCGCCCTCCCGTGCGTTCCATGCCTCCATTCCACCCCTCTGTCGCCTCTTTGTCGTCTCAGCCAGGACCTCCACGAGTGATGGAATCCCTCCCACCTGACCTGGCCGGTCGTCAGCCTCAGCGGGAACGCCACGCATCCGACTCTCAGCGGGGCCCCAAGCCCGCACCCCGTTCGGCCTGCGCCGTGAAGGGCCTCTGTCCCCCTTCGTTTCAGAGGCCACCTTGACGCTCCGGCGGGAACTTTCGGACGCGGGTGTAACCCCGAGGCGCTGCCCTGCCAGGGCCCAGCATCGAGCTTGGCATGCATCGCCGCGTTTATTTAGAACTGGCGAGGTTCGCTCCCAAGTCGGCTGTCGCCTTCGTCATGACTTGGACAAGTCGGGCGTGGCTTCCATGGGACAGTGGAGCGCGGAAGGGGATACCGCTTCGGATCGGCCCGGGGCCACTTTTGTCCGTCTCTTGCTGGGAACGTGTCCCCGGTGGTTGTCATCGTCCGGGAAAAGTCACCGGTGGTGGTGATAGTTCGGTCGGAAACCGGGAGGGGCGCGATGTGCCAGTGGAAGGTGGACACGGGCATTTCGGGTAGGGGTGGTCGCCATGGTGGTCCGGACGGCGAACAGGCTTCCTCGGTGAGTTGATTGCCGGGGGTTGTACGCGCATCCATGTGCGGCGTTGATGAAATCCGGCTGGAATCGCGTGTCTCAGTGATGGTGTTTTGACCCAAGCTCTGGTTCTAGATAATTAGGGTCTCCACGAAGAGCAGTTGAGCGCCCGCTGGACTGGGCTGCGGTCTATAACTCGAGGGTGGGCCGGCACGACCGTCAGTCGCAGCTACCACATAATACAGGGGGATGTATAGAGGAAGCAAAAGTTGATTTAGATAGATATCATCCGTTCAACGGCTGCTGGTATTGCTTGGAGAGCAGCAGAGGAGGCGACGAGACGAGCGGAAGGCTCACGAGATATGCCCCGCCCGCGCGTACAGGATGGCTCAGCTGGGGCTTGTGTAGTAGAGCTGGTATACATTATGGTAGCAACCTCGGATGACAAGCCCTGACTTGTGCCTCATAGCAAACTTGGTTGACAGTCACAGCCTGATTCCTTGGAGCTCTGCGTCTTGCATCTCTCAGGGAGAAGTGGCTGGGGGTAGGACAATCAGCGTGACTGACAGTTAGAATCCCAGAGGCCGCGTAAAGTCACTGAGTGCTGGCCAACCGGATGTCGTGGCATTCTCGCAGCATTGAGTCGAGTCGTCCGCGTCAAAGAGGCAAGCGTGGGCAGATGAGGCTGGGCAGCTCACCGCCGCTGGGCAAACACGAGCATCATGTGGAGATGACAAGACAGGTGGGGACTGTTTCCAGTGCTTGGCCGCAACATGTGTCTCACATCCCCCCAAAACGTAGTCATGGACAAAATGTGTCCAGCCCCCAAGACGTGATGTGGATGTCTCGACACCCGGGCGGCCCGGCCACGTGGGGCCGATGCTGCCGGCGGGCTCCGCTTCCAGGGTGACCTCCCGAGCGGGTTGCTGGCCCGACCGGACGCGCGACGCAGGGCGGCGGGGCTGTGGGCTCTTCTCCTGACTTCCGCAGCTCCAAGCCGTTGGGGTGGGACTTGTTTCCCTCAAACATCGTCTTCGTCCGATTTTCGCCACCGACGGGGAGAAAGGTGAAACGTGGCTCGCCACCGAAACAGGATTGCCACGAGAGCGGCAGCGGGTCGGGTTATTGTTTCCCTGAGACGCCGCGCAAAGGGCATCTTCGATCCCGATTCCAGATTCCACCTTGTGCTTGTTTCCGCAGCTAGCTCGGCACAGCACGCCATTGTTTCTGCCAGGAAGCACGGACTCGAGGGGGGTTAGGGGTATGACGCCAACCAGCCCACCGCTCCAAACACCGAGCCCTCGGCCCAGACCCGTCGACGGTCCAATGTCGCCGGCGACGGACAGTCTGAGGGTTGGGCAGCAGGTGGTGGTCCGACCATCAAGCATTGGGGGGAAGAGTTGCTGCTGGACGCATGAGCTTACGCCAAGGCGCCGTCGGTTGGGCAGATGAGCAGAGGCGCTGCTTGTCTGCTCCAGCTTCGTTCCCAGCTCTCCAGGCAATTTCCCGACGCCATGGACAAGGTCAATGGCAGGACGGACCATGGGGCGATCAAACGCATTGGCCCCAGGCGAAGGGCGATTAGCGCATCCGACGCCCTGATAGCGTCTTTTGCCGTCGGGAGTGGGGAAGGAGGAGCGGGTGCTGCACTGGCCAGCTGAGTGGGCGGCGAGCTGCTCGTTCTCAGATGGCCGACGGGGGGCTTGTCTTGTCTTGGCTTGGTGGTCTGGCCGTGGCTTGTTGCTGCTGGCGGCGACTCTGCCCGTTGGTGATTGTTGCTGAAACGAAGTGCGGGGTTTGGGAAAGTCGGCCCGTGGGAGGGCAGTTGAGTGGGTGGGGGGGGGGGGTTGGTGCGGGGCAATGTCAGGCCGAAACGGGCAGGAGGAGAGAAGGAAGGCGAAAAGAAGAGAGACAGAATGCAGACAGCTGCAGCAGACTCACCGCATGGATTGCCCCGTCCTGCACAGAAACAAACCCCTCATCGTTCCTTCGCAGGCCTGGAAAGACTTTGCGAAGGTTGCAGCAGCAGAAGCAACAGAGGGAACGAGTTCGTCTGCTCGCGTGGTAATCTCCTGCGTCGCTAGCCTCTCGTCACGGTGGGGTGTTGCCGCTTCAGGCCTCGCGCGCTGCATGGTGGCCAACCAGTGCCCACTAAAGGCCTTGGCCCTCGTGCTCGATCCCTGCCCCGCGACCATCTTCCCCTGCGCCGCCCCATTTTCCCGCAGGCCCGCAATCTGCCTGGCCCGTGCTGCTGCAGCTTGCGCTCGTCTTGGGCTGCGATCGCCAGGGGATTCCCAGGGGGCTCCCAGGGAAGTGCAAGGGGACTGCCAGGGGATTCCCCTCCCGCCCAGCACCTCGGGGCGCGATGGGCGGCGGACGGGTAATTGGGGTGGAGTGCGACAGGCACAAACAGGCACTAACTAGCAGCAGAGAGACGCATCAGTGGGGAGAGAGGCTTGCGGAACTGGGATCCCGGTTGGCTCGTGGGCTGCCTGTCGAGCCCACTGTCCCCTCCCCACTGCCCACTCCCCACACAACCCTTGACCCCTGGCACCACACACACCTCGCTCGCCTGGGCCTTGTCCATCCTGCATTGCTCCCTCACTCGGCCATCTTTTCCCCTTCTTCCTCTCTGCATCCAACCCATTCCAACCCCACGGTCGCCCTGATAACCGTCCGTCTGTCGCTCATTGTCTCTTTCTCTTCGTCCAATCCTTGCCCAGCCACCTGCCACCGTTTTTATTTGGCCCGACGCCGACAAACACGAACAAACACAGTCGTTCACACTGTACCAACAGACAGAGAAGGGCAGCGTCAACACCAGAAACAGAGGCCGACCACCGCCGATCTCGCCCACGCTCAGCACGCCATTGGGACATCCCACCTCGGACCGAGACAAGATCGTCACCACCGCAAAATTAAAGACACCACCACCACCACATCCCACCGACCACCACATCCCACCGACCACCGCTATCTCCGTGACGCACCTCACGCGTTCTCTCTCCCATTCCCACCACCACCACCACCACCACTCCCACCACACACCACACCCATCTCCACCAAAATGGGCCTCTTCGACCGCATCCAAGCCAAAATCGAGCTCTTCCGCCTCGAGCAGCGCTACACTCGCCGCCGCAACCGGCGCTCCACCTTTGTCTCCAACGCTATCTACGTCGACGGCGAGTACATCTACCAGTCGCCCGCGACGACGGGCTCCTCCTCCGCCTCTGGGAGCAGCACCCCAGGTCCGGCGGTTGTTGTCCCCGGGCCGGGGCACTCGCCACAGTCGAGCCCGAGGGGCGCCGAGTTTCCCGGGAGGGAACAGAAGAGGTTGAATCGGTGGTCGAGTATGCCGGGATTTGGGTCAACGACTACGAAGGAGGGGGGGTCGATGCCCAGTGTGAGGGAGGAGGGGGAGTGGAGGCCGAAGAGGGTTAGTTTTCATGATGAGAGGCGGTATTGAGTAGCGGGTGTTTTTTGTTCTCTTCGGTTTTGGATGGTGTTTTGGATTTTTTTTTCTTTGGTTGTTTTTTGATTGGAGGGATGGGCGCAATTTTTTTTTTTCGACTGGCCAGCGCAGACCTGTCCGGCTGCCGACGGGTTGGTCGCCTGTGGGACGTGTGACAACGCCGACAGGGCGCCATGTCCGTGTTGGTGCGTCGCTGGTGTCACCCCGTGGCACACAGCAGCCAGCTGGACGGGACCTGAGTCCAACCGCACCCGCCACCAACCAACCACCCAGCATCATCGCGATAGCTCGCACCATGGCGACACCGACTTTCTTCTTCGGACGAACCCAACGACTTATTCTCATGACGACCAAAAGTTCTGGTTGCACTGGGGCCTCGGCATCGGCACGGAGCATTCTTTTTATTTTTCCATTTCACTCACTCACGCCGCGGCCTCTCTTTCACTTCCGTTACGACGACGTTGTAAGGCGGGGAGTTTCAAACTGTACACTCTTTTAACAATAATTCGGGAGGCCGCGGGCATGGTCAGTCAATCTGCCATGCGATGCCCGTTATGAGGGGGTTGGCATGCCGCCCGCTCCCCAAAGTTTGGGGCGAACAGTTCTGTCGCGCGGAGACGTGCTGGATGGGCTGGGGGGTGGGCATGTCATTGGGGTTGTTGAAATTGTAGGAGGTGAAGGGTTTGGGGACGGTTACGACCAGGCCGGGGTGGATGAGGACGCCCGGAGGGCGTGGGGAGGTTTAGGGAAGAGTAGTCAATGAGACAGTTCTGTCCCTTCATTCCTTTGGCTGCTGTGCTTGACGTGACTTGCGAGTAAACAACACACGGCATGCTGACAATTCACTACTACGAAGCTCCCCTGAACCTGACTTGGCATCCCCGTGTCGTAAGCTGCCACTAGCTGACCCAGTTTTGCTCGACTTGCCTGACCGAGGCAGGAAGGTTTTCATCTGAGCCCCCTCTCCTTCCCTTACCCTTGCCACCCACCTTCCCATACCTTCCACCAGCAGTACAGATTATATATCCCACCCTCTGCACTACTACTACTTTCGCCTCCTCCCAACAACGGACCACATTGGCAAGTATACCGGCGCGTGGTCAAGCGGGACCGAAATGTCGCGGGTTCGACTCCTAGGCAGTAAAGCAAATTTTCCACAAGAATTACAGGGAGATTTTTGTAACCATCCAACCCCTCTTGACCGGCGAGAGGCGAGCTTTTTGTAATTTGTTTTGCCCCTCAAGTTGATTCCATTTCCTGCCCATTTTTCTTGATTCGGTCCTTGCCCGTTCATGCAGCCTGACCTGGAAGCCCAGGCCCGCCACCCAAACAGACACACATAGATACATCTCGGGGCGTGGCATCAACAACTGGATAAACACGAACAATCTTGTAGTTACGACTAGAAGAATAGGAGGCCGCGCAGCCATTCAACAGATGACTGCGCAGCAACGAATGCGGTCGGTGAGTCCATCGGATTACACACAAGTCACTCTGAGCATCACACACACACAGTCCCATCCGTCTTCCCGTTGCACCGTCCCTCCCTTCCCGTCTGCCAGTCTGTCTCTCTTTCTTACAGCGTCTACATGGGGCCTTGGCCGGGGAGGTGGTCGAGCCCTGCGAGGTGAGTCAGTCAGCCGTCTCACACCGCTGGGCCTGCAAACCCGGGGTCGAACGAGGAGGAAACTTACACCCATCCAAATCCTCCTTCACCTGGCTCTTCACCGCGCACTTATTCATGTCCGCAACATTCTGGCTCTTCAGCGGCCGCCCGTTCTCGCACGCATTGAACATGCACGACGAGTCCATCGCGCGCTGCAGCGCGTCGCCCTTCCACCCAAACACGTAGTCGGCGTGCGTGCCATAGCCCAGGTGGTCGCCGAAGCTGAGCACAAAGGGGTTGCTCCCGTCCGTCGGCCACATGTTGTTGAAGCCCGTCGTGTCCCAGAGGGTCTCGAAGGCGAGCTGGGGCATGCGCACGGGGTGGGACGAGGGGCATGCGCCGGCCGGGGTGAACGCTTCCTTCACCGTATTGTACATGTGTGATTGGTGGTCGGGGGAGTCGAGGTTCTTGCCGTCCCAGCAGCTGGGGAGTATCAGAATTGTGTTGGGGGAGCAAAGGGGGTGGTTGAGGAGGGAGGCAGAGGGAGAAAAGGGATCAGGGGTAAAAAAGTAGGTCCCACCTGGGGAAGTGGTGCACTGTCATGATGCCGCCGGCGCACTTGCTGGTCGGGAAGTTGGCCAGTTCGGGGAAGCGTGTGCCCTTGTTCTGCAGGCAGACGAAGCGCAGGCCCGGGTTACCCTTGGAGCCGGGCGCGGCGCTGTAGGTGGGGGAGCCAACCGTCATGCGGAAGCCCTGGACAGCCCCGTGGTCAGTTTCTGTTCATATTCTTTGGTGGAACCTGGGGACGCACCGGCTTGAACGCGGTAATCTTCTGGTTTCCGTTCGAGTTGAAATCCTGCTGCGTGTAGTAGATGGTCATGCCGCCGTTGATGCCGTTGGGCAGCGCCGTGTTCTGCATGATGGGCACGCGCTTGTACGAGCCGTTGGTGTGCTTGAAGAACATGACGGCCGTCCAGTAGTTGGAGAAGTTCTCAGAAAAGGTGCACGTCGTACAGCTCGCCTTCTCGGCAATGTCGCCCTCCATGGTCGCGTTGAACCCGTTGCCGCCCACGATCTGGTGCAGGTGCGCCGACGGGAGCTTGCCCGGCTCGACGAGCGGGTCGAGCCGCTGGATGCTCACGGTCGAGCACCCGAAGCGCAGCGCCGCCTCGGACGGCCCGGCGAGGGCGAGGAGAGAGAGCCACTTCATGGCGTAACCGGGTTTGGCGATCGAGTGAGGTCAGCGGTCGGCGGGTGGGTTCAGTTTGGTACGAAAGGAGAGAGAAACCTTCAGTCTTCGAGATCAAAGCGCGGCGGCGGGTCTGCAACGCGATATATACTCTTCTTCCCGCCGCCGTCCCCTTCCCTCACTCCCGGCACTCGCCGTGGCGACTTGCCGCTGTCGACTGCCCAGCGCAGCACTCATCTAGCACTCTATTCCGGTGCGGGGTGGCCGGGCGGGTGATTGGGAGACGTCCGCCCCTGAGCGCGCGGGCCTGTATGCGAATAAACAAACCCACGTCTTTCCTCGCCTTCTCGAAGCCCGGCATTGGTCAGTAAATGGGGACTCAATATCGCTGCCCGCCCAGACCGGATTTTCCGACTATCCACGAGACACCGCGCACAATATGGCCAGCCCAATGGCGCGCCCCTTAGCAACCGCACTTATGGCCCGGGCCAGGTCGGTCCTCGAGGCTACCTAGTTATGTCTCCCCCGCCTCACCGTCCCCTCGGCTTGGCATCTCGATATCTGCCGGCCCACCCATCTGCCGAGATTGACGGGGGCGATCTGTGCCATGTCGGCCTTCATTACCTGTTTACCCGACAGCCACTTTGGGTATTGGGCCCGGGTGCACGTGTTGGCATCCCACCGTTGACAGATTCAGGGCAAGAGTTTAGGATATCTCCGTTTCGACGCATGATCCATCAGAGGCTTCCACAAGGGCACTGCTGGGGGACGACGCCTTGGCGAACCCGGGGCCGGTTCACGCTGCCGAGCTCACCGCAGGGGCTTCAAGCCCGTCTTACCTCTTTCCATAAACAGCAACCCGGAAGGGCGTCGTATGGAGGGATGCTCGGACGCAAAAGAACCGATTGGGTAAGCTGGGCGTCATCCTCGCCGGCAGTTGCCCGCTCCGATGGCAGCTCCCGCCGCCCGAACCGGGATCGGGGGGATGTGGTTGACGCCTTGACTATCTTGGATGTAGTGTGAAGCGGCACAGGGGACCTGGACCGGGATCGGTGACTCTGACTGCTTCGACAGGGGGTTAGCCGTGCAGATATGCCGTCATCGTGGGATGATGTTGGGATTAAGGTTACCGTTGTTGCCCCCACTGCTGATGAACGCGGCTGGTTCCACTTTGGACGTCTGGCAAGCTGTCAAGAAGATTGGGGGTAGCCCTGTGAACAGGACTCAGAGGACTGGTTTAGCGGAGGTGACCAGGCCATCCTCTTGGTGTGTTTAGCGAGGGACCGCATTATTCTCCTTGTCGTTCCTCCTTTGGCAGCCTTCGGGAGTGTGCTATGGTAAATGTTGCCTGACGGATGCTCACGCCGTTATTTCACCCATATGTTAGTCAAAAAACCGGCGAGGAGTGGATTTATGAGCAAAATACTACGAGAATCCCGCCAGGAGATGGAACCGAGGGGATTCGCCACATGCGAGCCTGACGGTGGCTTTGTTGTCCCGGTGAGGGTTAACTGATCCGACTCACCCAAGTGGCCACTGTAAACTTCAATCGGCCCGTTTCTTCTATCAGGAGATGGATGGCTGTCTAACCAGTAGTGCCAAACACAATGAAACGATGCAAAAAACAACCCGAGAAAGCACACCGCCACCCACCTGCCCCACCTGTCAACATCAACCCCATCGCTTCTCGTCCTTGTTGACCTCCTTGTAGCGCCGGTACGCATCGCCCTCGTCCTCCCAGCGAACCACCGTCTTCCGACGCTCCGTGGTGGTCTCGCGCCAGCGCCGACCATCCGTGCCCTCCGTGGGCCACGCCGTGATGTCTGATCCAGTGTCAGCATCCCAGCGCCGAGTCCCCCGAGTGTCCGTCTCATGAGCTCTGGCGTATGGGGAGATGTCCCTGTACCAGACCCGCTCGGCCATTGGTTCAAACTCCTTTTCCTTGCGGTAGGTCGCCCCAGCGTAAGCCGCCCGCCTGGCGTCCTCTTCCGCGCATGCCTGCGCCTCTGCCATCCCGGTTCCCACCAGCGGTGGCATCGCCTCGCCCAGCCAGCTTCCGTCCACCTTCCCGCCCTTGTCACCCCGAACTCTCCACTTCAGTCTCTCCTCCTGCGCCCGAGCTTCTAGCACCTCCCTCGCCAGCCTCTCCGCAGCCTTCCTCCGCTCGCTCTCCTTCTCCTCCAAGCCCCTCAGTTTTTCCTCCCGCACAGCCCGTTCCAAAACCCTCTTCACCTCCTCCATCTTCTCCCTCCGCACCCTCTCCTCTTCCTCCTCCTCCATAATCTTCCTGGCCTTTTCGCGAGCCCTCTCCTCCTCCATTACTTCCCTCGTCTTCTCCCTCGCCCTCTCCTCTTCCATGATCTTCCTCGCCTTCACCTTCTCCCACTCATACACCTTCTCCCTCTCCCGCTCCCGCTCCCTCGCCTCCTTAAACATCCCCTCCAAAATCCTCTGCTCAGCCACGGCCGCAGCCTGCGCCTGGCGCGCCCTCTCACGCTCCTCATGCTCCTGGCGGGAGAGGAACAGTGCGAGGTTGAGAGCAGCCTTTTCCGTCTCCGTTTCTGCCGCGGGCATCATGGTGGGTTTCATTTTCCCCGGGCAGGGGGTGGTGTTGTTGTTGTTAAGGAGGTTGAGGTTGCGGCGTTGGATCTCTTCGAGGATCCAGGCGTCGAGTTGGGTGAGGGCAGCGTCTGTGGGGATGGGCATTCTGGGGGTGTTAGGTCAGGGGTTGGAAAAACGGGGATGGGATGACGGGGTGGCTTACCTGGGTGGTGTGGCAGGAATGCGCTGGGTGTGGTTGTAACGTTGTGGATCGGGGAAGGGTCTTGGAAGAGGCGTGTGGCAGACGTAGGTGGTGTCACTCCCGATGCTGCCGGCTCTTTTCCGTGGTGCTTGGATGGCCTCGGCCCTGCGATGACGGCGGCGGCGACGGCGACGGGCTTGGACGCTGGGGGGGACGAGCCAAAAGAGATCACGGTTACCCGGCGGGCGTGAAAAGGTTAATCCCATTGGTGTTTGGGTGGAGGCTTGAGCGAG
This sequence comes from Staphylotrichum tortipilum, assembly GCA_033296695.1. Classification (NCBI taxonomy): domain Eukaryota; kingdom Fungi; phylum Ascomycota; class Sordariomycetes; order Sordariales; family Chaetomiaceae; genus Staphylotrichum; species Staphylotrichum tortipilum. The sequence continues at coordinate 8,274 of MU855410.1, read as the reverse complement.
CTGGGGAATCTGGTGGAAGGATCGGCCGAGCATCAAATATTTGGTGGCTGTTGGAAATGTTTCCTGTCCCTTCTCACCGCCGCGGCGGCTTGGCCGAACACTGAGACCCGGGCAGATGTCCCGGTGTCTGGGTGCATTGTTGGAACAAAAACCGTTGTCGGTTTCAGCTGTCAGGTTGGTGAAGGGCATGTCTCAGATACATCTGGCAGATGGAATAACTAGCCACAAGGCGGCAAACTTTCTTGTTTGAGACGGGCTTTACACAATTGCGGCTTAACAAAGTTCAACTTGGTTTGCCCAGATGTCCTGTGATCTGTTTTTTCATTTCTCTCCGAAGGCTGATTCCCGATTGGACAGAAGTGGTCCCCTTGACGGACCGGATGGGTGAAAGGTGTTTTGGTACGAAGTGTTGGAGAGATCGACCAGGGGGGCTATTAAGTATTTCTTGAATATAGATGCAACCTGATAGTTTACTGGCATCTCCTCTTCTTACAGGCATTCCGTATTCAGGAATGAGCGATGCAGGAGGCGGCGAGCCGCGTAGGGGGCGCCAGAGAACCGCCCGGTAGGACCAGCGAGGTAACCCAGACACGGCAGAGACAACACCGAAGAGAAACAATGGCACAGGAGAGGCGGCACCGCTTGAATTTCGTATGTCTATTCCGGCCATGCAAGTATCCGCAAAGCTGTGGCCATGCCCAGGCCTTTGCTGCAGCGCTGCTTATGCCCAACGAGCAAACGCTCTGCGGCGTGTCTCCTGCTGCCATGGTGCGAACAAAGCGCCCCCTTGGTCCATGCGTATTTGCTGGTTTCTGCATCCTGGCTGATGTCGGACCACTATGGTCTGCAAGACATGTCCTGTGCCAGACTCCGTGGCCCGCTGTGACTGCGACTCCATGTTCCTGCAGCCCAGCCAGCAGCCTTAAAGAGACATCATCGCCGGGTGTGGAGACAAGACGACGGGACTTCCGATGGGTGATGTGGCGCTTGGGGTGTTGCGGAGGGGATGCTCCGCAGGGGATGGGCTCAGGGGTAACGGCATTGAGCAACAACCGCTTCGAGGTGGACTCAAAGCCCGACCTTACTGCTTGCCACTCCACACTGATATGGACTACCACAGCGTCAGTGGTTTAGTGGTAAAATCCATCGTTGCCATCGATGGGCCCCGCGTTCGATTCGCGGCTGACGCAAGAGTATCTCGGAAGAGACGTAACTAGTCTTCCTTTTGTCAATTTTTTATCCTTGATCCATCATCCCAGGTGGGGCCCAGATTAGGTAGGGCTCACCCTTTGTCGCCCTGGCAGGAAGCCGAGACGGCGCTAGATAAACTCAACAGGGCAAAAAAGTCATCTGGGCGCAACACAGCAACACAGAAAAAGAACATCAGAACTCGGATACCGGGAGTCGAACCCGGGGCTGTTGAGAGAGCAGTCACTCCTGAGAAGTGAGAGTCAACGATGTTACCGCTACACCATACCCGATTGAATCGTGTGTGGTTCCGAATTTGTTGGAAGCGGAGGAGGGGCAGTGGATACAAGAAGTTTGGTCTTGGCGAACCAGGAGAACGCAGCTATGGATCACATCCCACCAACACCACGGAAGAACAACACATGACCCTTGAGCATCCCCCACCCGTAATACACACACGTCCCTGCCGTAGCGAACACCGTGGACAGCAGCAAAATGCCCCCCGTGACTATGCCCTGGTTGAAGAAGCCGATGTGCGTGATCCCCTGTGTCCCGCGTGCAACAGGAGGCAGCTTGGCTGTCGACTCTGTAGCCAGGCGTGCCAGTTGGTCCGGCGAGGCATTCTGGAGCACGCGGGCCAGCGAGGCTTCTGCTGGGGATAGTGTGGTAAACTGTGCCTTGGGCCGAGTGAAATCAGCTTCCCCGTAAGGCGCGTACGTGGTGGGGTTGATGGACCCGTTTAGGGGCGCCATCGGCATGACTGGGGAGGTTAGCAAATGTCGGCCAGGGGATTTGCTTTGGGGTAACGTACAGAGAAGACTTGTTGGGACGTGGTTGATGAACGACGCTGGCGTGTCCAGGAACTGGCAGATGTACTTTGCCGCAGAAGGCTTGGTGAAGACGTATGCCGCGCCGAGTCTCCCGTTGCTGTGGCATGTTAGATGCAAATGCCTACCGTGTGACCCAGCTGAACTCACATTTTGGAAAAGTCGATGGCATCGTCGATGCTCGTCACCGAATGCACCAACAGGCAGCTCTCTTGCACCTTGCGTCGCAGCAGGGACGATTGCCTGCCAGAACGTCAGCCTCTTCAACCACCAACCGTCCTCTCCGTCAAATTTACCTATCCTCCACATCCACCACCGCGCCCCCCGCGCCCCACGACAAGACATTCACCCCCCTCTCTCCCCTCACACTCTCCGCCATGCCCCTCCCCTGCCCCGCCCTCCTCGCCCCTTCATTACCCTCACCCCCGGCAGACGCAAACCCCACCGCGTGCTTCACCACCGCCTGCAGGAACGCCTTCTTGACCCACTCATTCACCAGCACGACATCAGAGGCATACGCCGCGCGGCCGCGCAGGGCAAACCGCGCTGCGACCAGCTCCCGCGCGGCCGCATCCAGGTCTGCGTCGCGCTCGACGATGGCCACCACCCGCGTGGACGGGTCAGAGACGAGGTGGTGCGCGAGGTTGGGGGAGGCGCTCCCGTTTTGCAGGACGCGGATGTGCGGGTGGTCAACATCCTCGTCGGTGAAGTCGTTGGTGGTGGCAAAGATGTCGTGGTCGAGGGCGGAGGCGATGAGGGGGAGGATAAGACGGGGGGTTTGGAGGAGGGATTGGGAGGACTGGACGATGATGCAGTTCCCTGATGCCAGCGCAGGGACGAGCGCAGACATGAGGGAGGAGAAGAAGGCGTGTTTGGAGGGGTCGATGAGGACGATGCCGACGGCTTGGCGGGCTTGGGGCGCGTTTTGGTTGCGCGAGACGGCATACTCAGCTTCCAGGGCTTGGGTGGTGTTGAGGGCTGTGTAGGCCTGGGCGAGCTGCTTCATGGCGAGGGAGTACTCAATGAGCACCTCGGCCGCAGAGTGGCCGGTGTCCTTGGTGATGGCATCTTGGATGTCGGCGGCCTTGTCTGAGAGGGCGTCATGGAGCTGTTTGAGCTGGACTTTGCGGGTGATGGGGTTGAGAAGCCTGCCGTCTACGGCAGCGGACCTGAGATTGCCGAAGGGTTTCGTCATGGCGTGCGTTGATTCAAGGGCTGTGGTTCAAGGCCTGGCAATGGAGTTCAGAGGTTGGCAATGATCACAGTGAGGGTCAGCGTTGCCATTCAAGATTACACCCTCCAATACAATTAAAGGACCCCCAATCCCTTTAGCGAAGATATTCTAATTGGGGTAAATCCCGTGGACAGGCGCTGTCCCGAGGGCGGGTGTTAGGCGCCGGCTGGTCAACCTCCACATCCCGGTGGCGTTCCCCCACCGCCCGTCGGGATACCCGGGGATGCCAGGCTAAGATGACACGTCAAGAGTATCACACGAAACCTCACTTGACCATTTTGCAATAATCAAGGTTTCTGTGTACCATCTGCTGAATCTCACCATGTCGACGACCACAACAACCCAAACCCAGACCAAAGTCCGCACGCGGCAGGACGTCCTCAAAGACTATGAGCTCCATCACTCGGCAAGCTCAAGCAGGGCAGCCCCCAGAAACCCTGGAGGACTCCCAGAACGACCACAGGCGGCACCTCTGAACCCGCCCGGCTGGGACACGACACATCGACGCGTCCCGCCGTACCGCCCAACGAACCGGGACCCTGAGCACTACGCCGAGGTCCGCGTCTACACCAGTACGATCGAGCAAGTGTTTATCGGGACCATGTTTACGGGGGTGTTTACCAACGCTGTAAGTACGGAAGTTGGATGCAGTGCTTTACACGTACTGACATGCCTCAAGACCGCGGCAAAGGTCTGGAGGGCGTCGGTCGGCAGGTTCAACGACAACATGTTCAAGTATGCGATCGGAGGGGAAATCTAGAGTCGGAATCATGTATTTATCTCCAACAGAACGCATGCCAAGTATTTTCACATGTTGCGGCATCTCATCCATCGTGCCTGTGTGAAACCCATGAGCCCTGACGTTGAATGACAATTATTACTATTGCCATCATATCCATTGCCATCAGCTCAAAATTGCTGGTTGAGGGATGGAGATGGAGGCAAAACGTCGATTTGGAGGGTTTACCGAGACATCACACCAAGTCGGCCCCCGACTGTGAGGCTCATTAATTGCACCATGAACTCGAGCATTCAATTCAACCCGAGATACCTACGATCACAACGTGATGCCCATCTACTCTGACTTCTTAACGCCCACCATGTCCCCGTAATCCTCACCAACCTCCTTCCCACCTGCCACCACCTTCGTAACCGGCTGCAGCACATACAACATCCTCGCCCACTCCGTCTGGCTCAAGTTCCTCCACGCATGCATCGTCGCGCGCTGGACACAGATATCCCCGCGGCGCATGGGCCTCGTCGCCCCGGAATCCAGAACTAGCTCCACCTCCCCTTCAAGGACAACCCCATAATCCAAGCTCACAGTCCGGTGCATGGGCGAGACGGCACCAGGCGGCATGTCGACGTAGCGCAGGACGGTGCCGCCGGACACGGTCAGGCCCGGCGGCGAGGCGAGGAAGCTCGCGTAGGCGGAAGTGTCGGCGCCGTCGGTGATGTCGACCGGGAAGCTGGAGGTGACGTAGCACTGCGCAAAGAGGGCGTCGCCGGGGCCGCCGATGGGGTAGAAGGGGGCTTCGGCGGGAAGGCTGGTGTCGATGACGGCCTTGCCGGAGGCGTCGTGCGTGGTGATAAAGCGGTTGGGGTGGGGGAGGTTGTTTTGGGCGGGCATGTTGGGCGGTGTCTGGGGTTGATGGATTGGGTGTCTTCGTTGGATTTGATCGGGATGATGCCCGGCGGAATGAATTATTCTGATTGCTCGACGATGATGTTGCGATCCTGATGTTATCGGGCTTTGGAATATAAGTTGGAGTCCGTGGATAATTGTGAGACCACTGACACCCCCTCTCTCGGGAATCGTCTGCCGCGCCGGGAAGTGGGCTCAGGTGGTCCGCTGGCTATCCCCGAACACCGAGGTTGCCGTTCACAAGACCACAACACACTCGGACACAAGAAAAGGAATCGACAGTCGACGGCCATCAGGAAATTACCAAGGCAACACCAGGAGTACGTGTCTAACCTCGACTGCTTCACAACAATGTCGTCACCCGACTACGCCCACCACTTCTCGGTTCGCAATGTGCCCTTCGGCATCGCGTCGGCAGACTCGCACCCCGAGCACCAGGCTGTGACACGGCTGGAGAACTCTGTCATATTCCTGAATGACTGTCACACAGGGGGCTTGTTTGGCCACATTGAGGGGCTGCCCCTCGGCATTTTTGCAAAGAGCACCCTCAACGCGTTTGCCGCTCTCCCAAAGTCCGTCCAGAACGATGTCCGCACGGCGATCCAGGAGGCCTATGGAGATGGCAGCCTCAACACCAGCGTGTTCCCTCACGGAAGCGTCGAGGATATCTCGAAAGTACAGCTGCACATGCCAGTGGAAGTCGGCGACTTTGCAGGTGAGTTTCTCCCGAGCCCGTTCGATTCTCCACAACCCACCCCTGACCAAGTCTAGACTTCTCATGCTCCCTCGAGCACGTCCAAAACGCCGGGCGCATCATCATAAACGACGCCCGCCCACCACCCGCCTTCTTCCACCTGCCGATCGCCTACCAGGGCCGGGCCAGCTCCATCGTAGTGTCCGGCACCGACATCGAGAGGCCGCACGGCCAGTTCCGCGACAAGACCGCAGCTGACCCGGCCAACGCCATCGTCTATGGTCCGTCGCGGGCACTCGACTACGAGATGGAGTTTGCCGCCATTATTGGCCGGCCGCTGCCCATGCGCCAGCGTGTTGACGCCGCGGATGCAGACGAGCACATCTTTGGGTTTGTCCTGCTCAACGACTGGAGTGGTGCGTCCTCATCCCCCTTCCCCCCAACAGAATCCCAACTAACGCCCCCCGCAGCGCGTGACATTCAAGGCTACGAAATGGCCCCCCTGGGCCCCTTCAATGGCAAAAACCTCGGCACGACCATCTCCCCCTGGGTCGTCACCCTCCCCGCCCTGACCGCCTTCCAAACCCCTGGCCCTATCCAAAACGCAGACATCACCCTCCCCCCACACCTGCGCGACCCAACCCGCCAGACCTACTCCGTCTGCCTGCAGGTCGAGATCCTCACCACCGACTCCTCCAAGGAGACCGCAACGGTAACCGGCACCTCTCACCTCCAAACCCTCTACTGGACCCCGCGGCAGATGATCGCCCACGCGGCGAGCGCAGGCGCCGCCCTTCGTACGGGGGATGTGTTGGCAACCGGGACGGTGAGCGGGGAAGGGGACGGGGAGAAGGGGTGTCTGCTGGAGCTGACGGAGGGAGGGGCGAAGGCGGTGGCGCTTGTGAAAGGAGGTGAGAGGGCTTTTTTGAAGGATGGGGATGTGGTGCGGATGACGGGGTTTGCGGGAGAGGGCGTGGGATTTGGGGAGTGTGTTGGGAGGTTGGTTGCTGGGCGGGTGTGATGGGATAGGGGGCCGGGGTGATGAGGATGCAATGTTACTAATGAATTCTTTGCAGAGACATGAGAGCAGACAACGTAAACAAACATGAAAGAAGCATACAAAAACATGAGGGCACCGAGATAATACCTAACATGAAAGCACAACTACAAAGGTTGAGAGCATATTAAAACCTGAAAGCAAGACCTCCGTCAATACAGATCCGGAACAAGAAGACGAAGAAGGAATGAGAAGACGACAGAGGAGGAAGACGCCGAAGAAGCAACAAGAAGACGAAAAGGGAGCAAGCAGACGAAAAAGGAACAAGAAGAAAAAACGGGAACAAGAGAAAAAGGATCAGGAAGAAGCTGAAGAAGGAACAAGAAGACGAAGGAGGAAGAAGACATAGCATCTCGGGCCTGTCAGAGTCCTCCAAGCCCATGTCTGCCATAGACTCAATGCTTCAGCAAACAGGAATAGTTCTGAAAGCGAGGCACTTGAAGCTTTTCGGCTGGCCGAAGTCCTCAACGCCTACGTTTGCCACGATTTCGGTCATAACATGCTCCGACGTCGCCTGCTTCGAGTCCTCCAACCCCATGCTGGCCATACTTTCGTCCGTGGATCCCTCGGCTACTGGATCATAGGAGTCCACGCTCGCCATGATTTCGTCCGTGGATCCCTCCGCTGCCAGCTCATTGGAGTCCCCCAAGTCCGCGCTCGCCACGATCTCGTTCGTAGACCCCTCGGCTGCTGGCTTCTTAGAGTCCCCCAAGCCCGCGTTTTCCACGATCTGGTACGTGAATCCCTCTTAAGACCAGGCGAGGCAGGCAGACATGGGGTGGGAATTGTCAACACTGCCATTGTGTCCTAAACAACAGGAGGGCCCTGGGAGCCTCGGAGCGTGAGAGGATCGGAGGCAGAAACCGCCACGTATGGGATCTAGCATAGGGAAGTAAACACCCGGCAGGGTGTAGAGAACCAGACTGGTCCAAGGTTGTCCTCGGCTCGTATCTGGCTTACACCATCCATGCCACAAACATTGCCCCAGGCCGCTCCCACCCGTGGCATGCCTGGAGGAAGCCTTGCATTCGCTCGATGTATTCGGCAGCAATGATGTGCGAATGACTGGCTCCTAGCTGCGCATGGTTCTTGTAGACGCTGTTGTCGACCCCGAGCCTTCTAATAATCCCAGTTGATGCAGGGTTGTGGCATCTTGACATCAAGTCTCCACACGGACACAAATCAACAACAACCTTGAATTCAAGGCAGAATCTGCGTGGACCATTGGGTCACTTCGAGCAGTTCAACCATATTGAAGGGAACGGACTATTAACAACACTACAACAAATATTTGAACAAAACAGCAAACATGCTCGGATCCTGGACGTTCCCTCCACCCGCTACCTCCCCAACTGCCCGTGAAACTCCATCATCCCCGCCGACGACCTCTGCAGCGCCTCCATCAGCTTCAACAACCGCTCCACAAGATGCGGCCGCGGAAGCCCTTCAAAGTTCTCCCTTAAAATCCCAATCACCACCCCCAACACCGCCTCCGGGTCCCCCAACGACACCCCCCCATCCCCACTCCCCCCCCTCAGCCCCGGCACGCCCACCCCAAACTGCGCAAACCTTTGCACCGCCAAATCATCCCCCCCATCCAGCCACACTACCCCCTCCCCACCCGCCGCC
>MU855409.1:6936-70302 GCA_033296695.1 Staphylotrichum tortipilum | reverse complement strand
TGCAACCCTAACCCTAAATACATGATCCATGGCACGGGCTGTGCCCGTGACACTATTCCGTACAAGGTTATCTTGACTGAACCCCAGCGCCGCAGTGGCTGGAGAGCCCGATGCAGCTACCACAAGTTGTCTGCAATGTTCGAGTCCATGCTCGTCAGCAGGTAGCCGGACCTGAGCACCCATCCGCGGTCGTCGCCGAGTTCACGGTTGGGGAGCGCGGGAAAGAAATCGTATAACCTCACAAGCGGACCAAGGTTCCAGTAGTCAGGAGCAGATCGAGCTCTAGCACCCCCCCCCCCACAACCGTGCGAGAAGCTCCGAGCGTCTAGTGAAAGGAGGCAAAGTAGCAGCTGCTTATAACAAGTGCTAACACAAGGTACGAAGTAGATGCGACTCGGGAGGGAAAGAGGAGCACTGACATACGTGCGACGAGAGAGAAATACGAAAGTATCACGTCCGGACTTCGTATGCGGAACTCCAGGCCGGAACTCCAGGTCGGACCTCCACGCGGACGGAATACATAAAAGAAGCCTGACTTTAAAAATATCAGTTAATGGTTCCGTAGAACTTGAGATACTATCTAAAGGCTAGCTCTGATTTAGGGCATACTCACATTTAAACGTTGAAATCTCTCTCACGCATCGCACTCATCATGCGTCTCTCTAATTACGTTAGCGCACTTTTTCTCACGTACCTTGTCCCGAACTCTCTCGGAACCGCATCCCCTGGCAACTACGGCTCCGCTACCCAGCCCAATCCCTACGAAGCCATTCACCAGAGGGAAGCAATCCTCGCTCAGACGCTGGACACCAAGGACTGGGCCCGCCTGGGCGAATCCATGACGCAAGATGTCGTCTACGATAGCAGGCCGCTGGGTCCTGGCTACGGCGGGTTTTCTGTCGGCCTTCAGCAAGTCATTGAGAACACTAAAAAGGCGTTTGGGGATGCCAAGGTTGCGCATTATGTCTCAAATGCTATCATCAAACTCAATCACGATGCAACCGAAGCCGATGTATCAACCTAGTGCGTCAAGTTATTTTCCATATCAGAGTTCTTGAGGCTGACAAGCGGTATCTAGCCTCGTCTGGTCTCGCTGGGACCCGATTGCGCTCCACGATCCGAAGAAGACATTCCGCATCTACGAGAGATGCGATGACAAGTTTGTGGTGGATAACGGGACGTGGAAACTAAAATATAGCTTGGTCAGGAACCTGGGGCCCAAGGTTGAGAACCCCTACTTCAATGACATGCGCAGCTAGGTATCTACACGTTGTCGAGGGGGTACCTGGATAGTCCCATAAAGCCTGCAGTCCAATTATGGGCCCTCTCCGAGCGATTCAGTTTGATATTAAGGGCGTCCTCCGTTGGCGGTGAAGAATCTACCTGAGTACTATGTCAATGACTTCTCAGCAAGTCGCGTCTTGCCTCGATATTATCAAACCGTCGTCCCTCACCCGCGACCACAAGTCTGACCTCGCCCTCGACCGCAAGTCCTGCCTCCACATTGACGGCGAGTCTTGCCTCGACGTTAGCTATGACTCTCGCTTTCGGGTTAATGTTGACGAGTCATGCCTTGATGCCTTGATGTCGACGAGGAATCTTTCCACTATCATCGAGATATGTTAAAACCAAGGCACTGCCTTGGTTCTGGCCGCACTGCCTTGGTTCTTGCCGACAACCTGCAAGCAAACATCAACGCCATGGTCGCCCATTGGCACAACCATTCGCCACTAGTGATGATGACTTAAGCCCAAGGTCGTCCCAGGGAAAGGAACAGCGCTGTGACGGTAGGACTATGACGGCATCATGGGAGGCCTCAACGACGAGGAGGGCGGGGGAGCCAGGCAGTCAAAAGAGCCAGGGCAGCCCCCAGGGCGCAGGCACACGGAGGGAGACAGACACAGACAGAGAGATCGGGTATCATTCACAATTGAAGCAATTCCCAACACCACACACCCATCGTTCTGTACCCATTTCCCAGTGCCTTTCAGGGACCCCATACAACCGCTGTAGTGGTTCGATTCTGCTGTTCCAACAACAAATCTATGCTTAATGTCAACAAGCCTTGCCTTGTGGTTGATAATGGGTCTTGCCTCGACATTAACTATGACTTGGTCGTAGCAGTTTGGTAGCTCTTCTCAGCGCAGTAACCCGTCATGGAGCAGTGTTCAGAAACATGACCCGGCGGTCATTGTAGTTCTTGAGACTTGCCTCGACCGACAACCTCTCCATGTTTTGTGATGGTCCATCACACTTTGATCACAATCTTGGGTCATCTGTTTCAATAACATGTACCTCAAGCAACCAAATTACGCCGCGTAAAAAATACCCTCGTGGCTACTCCAAATTCTCCGTGCCAGCCCAGTCCAACAAACAAGAATGGCGCCATTGATTCAAGCTTTCTCCGTGGACTTGGCCCCCACAAGCGTCGAAATCGCCAACGTCTGTGTTCCTCAGGGCGCAGTTGTTTCATTGCTTGCTGCGCCGCCGACCTGGAACAAACTAAACACCCCATCATCTCGGCACAGCATTGGATCTCTCCAGGCAGCCCCTACAAGCACACCAACTCCATTCCGATAGCCACTCGTAATTGAGTGCGAGACCACGCCCCAATCCCGGATCGATCCTGCAGTCTCACGATGGCAAAGGCGGCGTCCATCGCGCCCGTGGGGGCGCGCGTTGAGAGACGATGAGGCGCGTTTGGTGGCACAATTCCGTTACTTATCGAGCAACCATCTCCCCTCCATTTGCGACGAAACCATCACATCGCTAGCGCTCTGCAATGAAGTGGCTCGACAACTTGCGCGATCGGCACTCGCAGGGCCGCCTGGCCGACTGGGCAGCCGCGATCAAACCGTACATCCCGCCTGTCAACTTCATCACTCTCCACTATGCATATTTTATTTTTTCCTGCCTCTTCTTCGCCCTCGTTTTCTGGGGCTGCGGCTCGCCGTCGAGCCTGCAGATCAGCTTCCTCGACAGCCTGTACCTCACCATGTCGGCACTCACCTCGACGGGCATGAACTCGGTCAACGTCAGCCAAATGTCGACGGGCCAGCAGATAGTCCTGTTCATTGCCATGATGCTCGGTCATCCGATCCTCATCTCGTTGTGGACCGTGCTGTTCCGGCGGCACATCTTTGAGAAGCGATTCCGTGCCATTGTCAAGGCGGAGCGCTTGCGGAAGCTCAAGCTGGGCTCCTCGCTCGGGCTGGCTACGGGCATCTCGGATTTCCTGACCCTGGCGCGGCTGCGGTCGGCGACCAAGACCAAGGGGAAAGGCGACAATGAGCAGTTGCCGGGCCTGGGGACTCGCATTCCCGCGGAGCCGCGGCCGGCCGAGGAGCCCGACGTCGAGACGGGCCTCGCTCCGATCGCGGAACACGTCCCTCCACCACAAACCCTGGGCGTGGCCAACGTCGCCTTCCTCGAGCCGCCGCCGCCCCACCCCCAGCGTCGGCCTAAACCGGCGGGCTCCGACGAGGATCGAAGCGCCGAGGTCCGCAACTTTCTCGAGGAGAAGCGGAAGCACGTCGGCAGGAACGGCGAGTTCTTCAACTTGACGCTCAAGGAGCGCGAGTACCTCGGGGGCGTCGAGTACCGTGCCGTCGAGGTGCTGGTCGTGACGGTCGCGGCGTACTATGTGCTGTGGCAGCTGCTCGGGGCCATTGCGCTCGGGGCGTGGATCGCCGTCAACTCTCCCGAGGTCCCGGCCGTCAACGGGCAGAACGCATGGTGGAGTGGCATCTTCCTGGCCATCTCGGCCTTTACCAACGGCGGAATGACGCTGCTGGACGCCGGCATGACCGTCTTCCAGTCGGGCTACTACTTTGTCCTCATCATCGTCACCGTGTTGACGCTCGCCGGGAGCCAGGCGTCGCCCATCTTTCTGCGCTTCATCATCTGGGGCCTGTCCAAGCTGCTCAAGTTCTCCAGCAAGGACGAGAACCACGCGGTGTGGAAAGAGACGTTCGACTTTATCCTCGAGTATCCGCGGCGCGTGTACATTAACATGTTTCCGGGGAAGCCGACCTGGATGCTGACGCTCTGGCTGGGCACCTTTTTGGTTGTCGACTGGGCCATGTTCTTCCTGCTCAACATCGGCAACCCGATCATCGAGAGCATTCCGCCGGGGCCGCGCGTCATGGATGGCCTATTTCAATCAGTGTGTAAGTGGGTCCCCCAACATGACTGCCTTTCCCCCGTGCTGACCTGGCAGCCATCCTCTCGGGCGGCTTCTCCGTCGTCCCCATCTCGGCCGTGTACTTTGGCCTCCAGGTGCTGTGGCTGGTCAAGATGTATGCGTCGGCGTACCCGACATCCATCACCGTGCGCGGATCCAACGTGTACGAGGAACGATCCCTCGGCATCTATGCTGGAGACGAGCCGGGGGCGGATGACGACAACGAGAAAAAGAACGAGGCCAAGACACCAGCGGCTGGCGGCCTTTTTCTGTCCGCAGGGGGGTTCGGTGCCCAACCGCCCCTGACCCCGACCTCGGCCTTCTCCCGCACCTCCCGTCTCTCTCGGCTGTCCCAGGCTTCACGTGGTGGACTCGACAAGATCGTTGGCATCGGGCGAGAGGGCACTGCTATTCTCGGTCGACAGCTGCAGCGGCGCATGACTGGCTTTCAGGGCGTCGGCGCCCCCGTGCCGCGGCGCCACAAGATGGTCCACATCCCGCATGTCAACCAGGCCAGCCCCGGCTCGTCGGCCAGCAGCAGCACGGCGAGCCTCCACTCGCTTGCGGACCATCCGCCGCCGGGGACACAGGATCTCGTGTCGCACCACGTGCGAAGCCAGCTGTCGCACGACGTGTGGTGGATCGCTCTGGCCTTTTTCCTCATCACAATCATCGAGACGTCCCACACGCTCGGCGACCCCGCGGCGTACAGCCTGTTCAACATTCTATTTGAGATCGTCTCGGCCTACGCCAACAACGGCGTCAGCGTCGGTCTCCCGACGGCGTCGTACAGCTTCAGCGGAGGCTGGCACTCTGGCAGCAAGTTCGTGCTCGTCCTGGTCATGCTTCGTGGGCGCCACCGTGACCTTCCGGTGGCCCTCGACCGCGCCGTCAAGCTTCCCAGCATGGCCCTGGACGAAAAGGAGGAGGACGACGCGGAGATCCGCCGCGCTATCAGCAGGACGCCCAATCTGGCCCAGAGCCCTGGCTTGCGGTCCCCGGTCGTGATCCGCCCGTTTCCTCCTCCGTAGGGATTCGGTCACTGGAAGAGTCTTAATCCTTGTATTATAATTGGCCGATAGAGAGAAGTCTGACATGTAATGCTGACCAAGCGGGTTTGTGTTCCCGAGATTCGGAACCGCGAAGTCGTCGTTTGGCGATGCGGCTGCCCGAGTTTAGTGCCGACAACGCGGGTGCTCCGCTGGCGCCGCCGCGGAGCTCCATCCACCACGCTTCGTGTCCAATCCCTTTCGTTTCTCCCCTGAGAGAAGACCCCGTCGAGTCGCCACCCCGGCCCCGCCGCATCAGATCTTGTCTCATGTCTCCACGGGTCCCACCACGGCAGATGTAGACCGGCGCCGCTTGGCAAATGCTGGTGTCGCCTTAGGTCCCGGTCCTAGTTAAATCTCTGAGTCCTCCCGACGTCCATCGGATAAGGGCTCTGCCCGCCTTGCATATCGCGGGGAACTGCTGGGTAAGGACACGATGCATCCGAGGTGATGGAATGCGGAGAAGGTCTGGGGAGAGTGCGGAGAGGGTCAGGGGTGACGGAGAACATAAGCTGGGAGAGTTCTCACTTTCTCTGCCCTGTGTAAATCAGCAGACAACACCGCCTGCATATCCCGACAACATGGACAAGGAGGCAAGAGTTGAGAACGTCGAGTACAGCGTGAGCCGGCGCCGCGTCCACCCGTCGACGAAGCCAGACTGACCAGGGCAGGACCAGGACCCCGTCCAGGTCCTCACCGAGGAGCACCGGCAGTACCTCCTGCAACGCCATGGCACCTTGGACCTCGAGCCCATGCCCGACATGGGCGACCAGGACCCGTACAACTGGTCCATGCCAAAGGCAAGCCTTATCGAGACTTGTGAGCCCGATGCCGTACGCCCCCCGCTGACCGTCCCAGAAACTCATCAACCTGGCCATGATCTCGTTCCACGCCATGATGGGTACCTTCATAGCCGCTTCCATCCAGTCTGTCTTTGTCGACATCGCCGAAGACCTCGATGTGTCGGTCCACAGGGCCTCGTATCTGCTGTCCCTCCAGATCGCCGTGCTGGGTGTTGCTCCTCTCTTCTGGTGCCCCCTCTCGCAGCGGTTCGGTCGTCGCCCAGTGTTCCTGGTATCGCTGATTTGCAGCCTGGCTGGCAACGTTGGGTGCGCCGTCAGCCCCTCGTACTCCACCATGGGCCTCTGCAGAGCCATCACCGCCTTCTTCATCTCGCCCGCCCTGGCCATCGGCAGCGCCGTCGCGACCGAGACCTTTTTCAAGAAGGAGCGCGCGAGGTATATGGGAGTCTGGGCCATGATGGTGACGCTGGGTGTCCCGTTGGGGCCCTTCATTTTTGGCTTTGTCGCTGTTAGGGTCGGTTATCGTTGGATCTACTGGATCTTGGCCATCGTAAGTCGTTTTCTGTCGCCTCCTTGTCAGCTGTCCTCTAACCATGCGCTCTTCCCTACCCAGACCAACGGCGTCCAGCTCCTCCTCTACTTTTTCCTCGGCCGTGAGACGCGCTATCTTCGTGGCCCGATGCCAAACAGCCAGCCTCCGGCCCCTGCCGCCACCTCGTCGCATGTCAAGAACCTCTTGTGGTTTCGCCGCATCGATCCGACGCCCCTTTCCCTGTGGGACTTTATCCAGCCCCTGAGCTTCTTCGCCCGCCCCTGCGTCTTCATCCCAGCAGCCGGATATGCCATGGTCTTTCTCTGGGGCAACATCATGATGTGCGTCGCGACCGGCCATCTGTTCCCCGAGATGTTTGGCCTTGACCCGCAGCAAGTCGGTCTGCAAAACGTCAGCCTCATCATCGGATCCGTCATCGGCGAGCAGTTCGGCGGGTTCATGAGCGATTGGTGGATGTGGAGGCGGCAGAAGGCGATCGGGGCCGGCAGCAGCGACAGCGATAGCCAGGGTGAAGGCAAGACCGTTGTCAAGGTGCAGCCCGAGTTCCGTCTGTGGGTCGGGTACCCGGGACAGCTCCTCACCATCTGCGGCGTCGTCGTATACCTGGTACAGCTCGGTGTTGCTGGCGACTCGTGGAATGTCACGCCCATCGTGGGCTCGGGCATCGCGGCGGCCGGGAACCAGATCGTCACCACTGTCGTCACCACTTATGCCGTCGACTGCTACCGTGAGGAGGCCGCCAGCGTTGGCGTCTTCATCAACCTTGTGCGGCAAACGTGGGGCTTTATTGGGCCGTTTTGGATCGTCGACATGATCCAAAAGGTCGGCTTCGGGGCTGCGGCGGGCATCACGACGGCGTTGATGGTTGGCGTTTCCATGATCCCGACGGCCGTGGTGCAGTGGAGGGGCCAGCGATGGCGGTGATAGGCTGTACCCTCGTCGTTCCAAGGTCTGGTGTCGTCGGTAGTCCGCCACACAATGCTCCCTCCTGAGTCCCTTGCCCGAGCCATCTGCCCACACTCACAATTCCTCTTCCGTCGCGCGCTGGTGCCACGCATTGCATCCGTGTTGATAAACCCCTTCGGTCGGCTCTATTCCGATGGTACTCTCGAGAATCCCCAGAGCAGGAAGTCATGACAAGGCATAATAGTAATTGTTTCCCGAAGCACCTCGTACGTCGTATGTGTGAGGCTAGTGAAATCGAGGGACAGGTGCCTGGCGCAAACCAAGACGGAAAGGACAAAGACCGGTGAACTAACTCCCAGGTCAGGGGTGGCCAGCCTTATACAACGAGGAGACGGCAGGAAACTGCCCGCCTGACAGCCCCTACTGCATCCGGTGCCACTTATGCCGCCCGTCACGCGGTCTGCAGACCCAACCGCCCTCCCCGCAGGCGCCATGCAGCCTCGAGTTCGGGGCACGGACTACGGAGCGCAACCGAAAGGGACCTAGTATGATTGGAGGTTGTGCGGTTCCCGCCTCGTGGGCACTTGGACTAGGTATGCGTTGGGCTGTCGGTCTCCGTTACTAACCTGGGACAAGCGGTGCTGACAGGGACATGACAAACCGCCAGCTCGGCTCCCACGTGCTCCCTGTTCTCCCCTCCGTCTCCTAGCCCCACCCGGCTACCGGCCAGGACATGTGCTTGTTCTCCGCATTGGACCTTCTCTGGCCATCAAGGACACGGGCCTCACAAAACGGCAGGTGGTCTCCAAGTGTGGCTTCAGCCTCCAGAGTCAAGCAGTCTGCAGAGGCAGCTTCATGTAAGCGGCGAGTGTCAAGAAGCATCGGACAAGATATTTTAAGGCTGGACACACATAAAATGGTTTAATCTATTCGACCACGGATCGGCACGCCGCTGAGACGCCGTACCCGCACAAGACTACACAAAGTTATGGAAACCGAGTTGTGAAGGCCACTCAGGGGTATGTGTACAACAACCAGACACGCTGCTCAAAAGTACTCGAAATCGCCCGCCTTGATCTCCGACCCGACATTCTCAATGACCTTGGGGATGTATGCCGACATGTAGGCGCCCTTCTGTTTGGAGTACGAGAAGGAAACAAAGGTCGGGGTGACCCGGTCCTTGCCGCTAAGACATTGTCAGCCTCGCATCCAGAAATAGGGGGGCACAGATGCCACTTACAACACAGCCTCGACCGTTTCTTTGTACTTGCCGCTGTGACCCCACTCGTGGTCGAGCTTCTGGAGGACCTTCTCCATGTTGCTCTCGGCCTCCTGAGCCGTGGCGTTGTGCTGGAAGAGCGGGATATAGCACTTGGTCTCGAGCCCGGGCTTGCTCGGGTTGAGCTCGACGTTGTACTGCAGGCCGGAAAAGGGCGTGCCGGTGATTCTCTCGGGCTTTTCCCAGGCATCGTACGCGTCAGCGGTCGCATCGGGGCCCTGTCCCGGCTGCTCGTTGCGCAGCAGCGGCCAAATGGACCGTAGCACCTCGACCCGCTTGAGCGACGTCTCGTCGGTCAGGCGGCCGCCCAACGTCATGACGTCCCGTGCCACGGCAAACGAGTTGCTGCTGGTGTGCAGGTACACCTTGACGCGCGCTCCCGTGTTGACCGTGGGGTCGACGCAGTCGATTCCCACAAAAATGAGCATGGCGTCGTGCTTGATGTTGGCCAGGTAGCTGCACAAAGTTAGCCAGTGACCTTCTCTCGGCGGCAGGTTTCACTTACTCGGCGACGACGTCAAGACCCGGGCCAAGCTTCTCGCCAAAAGGCTCGAGCTTACGCACGGTGTTGAGGATGAAGGCATTGGTCGATGAGCTGCCGGAGGCGATGGCCTTGCGGATGCCCGGGATGTACACCTTCATCATGGTCTTGGTGGCATCCAGGTCAAAGGCCATCATGCTGCAGGGCATGAAGCTCGGCAGCTTGCCGCGGAGCAGGTCCGTCTCGGCCGGGGTCAGGAAGAAGGCGTCCATGAGGCTATTGAGCCACTTGGTGTCGGCGCCACATGCCTTTGCGAGGAGGGGCAGGACCTCGCGAGCCCGCTTCTCGCCGAAGGGGTCCGGGCCGTTGTCGCCCCCGGCGGGCTTGACAACCTCGAACTCGTAACGGACCTTGGCCTTGCCGGACGACGTCAGGTTGAGGCTGGGCTCGAAGGGAGAGTCGACATAAGTCATGGTGTACCCGCCGCGCGGCTCTGTGGGGTGCGGGCCGAGGCTGGCGGCGACATGGTCCACGAGGAAGCGGAGGTGCAGCGCCTGCTCCTCAGGGGTGTACGAGCCGACCGAGTGGAGGAGGGGCTCCATGATGGAGCGCAGGTACTGGGCCCAGAACTCGTGGCCCGTCATCTTGACCACTTGGGTCTCCTGGACGAGCTGCTGCGGCTGGGCGATGATGGTCTCGGCGGTTGCCATTTTGGAGGGAGTGATAATATCGGCGGATATGGGAACGATGGCAAAGGAATCAAGTCAACTGGGGTATCTGGAGCGCGGTGTACGATGATTCTGCTCAAGCTTCAGTGCACAGAACTACTGTATAAGTAGGCAGGACGCGGTCAGGCACAAGATCTGATCTCTTCAAAGCCTACAAACATTCCGGCCCCTGAACCCGCCGACATTGCCACGGGAGCTGCTCAGCAACAGCAGCTGGAGCCTGGCCTTCAGTCGCCGGGCCTCTCTGTCAGCGGCGGGACTGCCCTCAGGACTCTGCTTGGTCTCCGCGTTGAAGAAAAGTCGAGTGCTGACGGGGAGAAAAGCTGCTGAGCATAACTCCGAACTGAGCCCTAGCCAACATGGCTGAGAAGACCCACGTCCCTGGTCCACCCCAGCCGGGTGTGGCAGCTCCGTGTCAGCTTTCCTGGATGCAACCCCAGCCAAAGTTTATTTTGCTCCAGGGGGTCGATGCAGCACCCCTGCCCCCGCATTATGTCCGAACGTTGAATCCGCTGATTAAGCGGCATCGAGATCTCCGCTGATTCAGCGGGTTCGGACAGCATTTTGACGTGGCTTGCTCGATTGTCCGCTGAATCAGCGGCATGCCATCGACCAAACCAGGTCGAAACTTGGGACGGGTGGCAGAGCTGAAGGAGGGGTGCGTCTTGGCGAAAGCCGTTGGACGGACGGCAACAAATCGGTTCGAAATCGGTTGGGGAAGCTACGTTGACATTACGTTGCAGCAAGAAGCGACAGTGGGTGTGGGGGTGAGGAGCGTGGACGGGGAGGGGAGAGAAAAGAGCTGGGGGACGAGAGGGACGGCTGAGCTCGCAAGCTTTGAGAGAGAACCTTGATGGCCAAGTCCGAGTTCATTGGACTTGGAGGTCGCGATCGCGAGCACGAGGTTCGGACGACGAGGAAACGATGAAATCATCACCTTATTGCAGGATCAGAAACCATGGTAGAAATAAGAGCAGAGTTTAATTCTCAACATGATAACCTCGAAATCATTCTAGTACAGCACAAAAGTCTCCAGCCTACGGGGTCAAGACCAGGCGCTTGGTCTTGGCCTCGGGAGTGTCCCAGACGGACTGGACCTCGGCCAGCGGGGCGGTGATGACGTCCTGGGGCCGCGGCATCTTGACGACTGCGCTGAGGAGGCCGCCAATCTCCTTCTTCACGTCCATCTTGCCCCAGGCGCCCATGCCAGAACCAGTGATGCGGATGGGCCTTGAGTTGAGCAGGCGGGCGGGCAGGCCGATCGACTCCTCGCCAGCGAGATCGCCAACGTGGATGTACTGCACGTCCTTGCCGGGCTCGGCCTCGACGGTCTGCAGAACGCCGACGGCAGCACGGCCACCGACAAAATCAAGGATGATGTGGACCGGGCCGAGGGTGGGCGGCAGGGAAAAGGGCTCCTGCAGGACGACGCGCTCTTCGAGGTCGGGGACGGCGGCCAGGGTGGCCTCGTTGCGCGACATGCCAATGATGCGGGCGGCACCGAGCGAGCGGGCGACGGTGATGGCGGCGCGGCCGCTGGTGCTGGTGGCGCCGAGCACGAGCACGGTGGCGCCCTCGACGGTGCCGGGGAGGGCGCGGCAGCGGAGGGCCATCCAGCTGCTGCCGACGGGGTTGACGAGGGTCGCAACGGCGACGGGGTCGGCGCCAGGGGCGAGCTTGACGAGCATGTGGCGCTCAACGTTGGCGCGCTCGGCAAAGAGCGAGGCGGCCATGGGGTTGACGTAGAAGAGGTCGCCGGTGGCCTCGTCCTGCACGACACCGTCGACGCTAGGGTCGAAGGGCAGGGCGGCGCCGCGGGCGCTGGGGTGCTTGCCGATGGCGCGACCGCGCACGAGCGGGGGAACGGCGACGGCCACAACCTTGACCTGCGCCTGCGAGGGCGAGGGGGCGGGCAGGTCGGGAGCCGACGAGGACTCGGGAGCGGAACCCCACGATGTGACGCGAGCGACCTTCATGGTGAGTGCTTGGCGGGAGTGGTGGAATGCGGCGATGGGCTGACGAGCGAGGATGTAGTGGGCGGAGGGAATGACTGGCGATGATGCTGACACTGCTGAGACGGAACGCGCTGCTGCGGTGGTGCGGGAGATGAGGGAACGAGCCAAGAAAGTTGACATTTTGACTTGCAGGAGGTGTGCCGCCGAGTGAGCTGTTTAATGAACGCACGGGGGGAGGGGTTGGCAGTCGGGAGGACAGAAGATGGCGTGGACTTGGGGCCTGAGAGGGAGGAAGCTGACGTACGACAGACGGGGTGCCGGCGAGCAAGCAATGCAAACATGCCTGCCCGGGTTATATTGCGCCGCATGTGTGTTTTTCCTCGCATGCGACAGCATTGCTCGCCGCTTGGTTAATGTCAGGCCGCCTGCAGCAGAGCTGCAGCAGCAGTGCCAACCGCCGCAGGAGCAGGACTACTGCATGTGGTGCAGGGTTGCTCAACCTGCTTTGGGCGCGTCCAGGCTGCAGCCCCCTGCCTCGCCTCCGCGCCGTGCTCCCCTGCCTCCCCGCCATGACCCCCCTGCTAGGCCTCCTTGGCATAGGCGAGGGTCCCTGTCCCGAAGGATGACCCCTTGATGTGTCGTGGCCCTGCCCAGCCGATGAGGGAGGGACGGAGTGCCAAAAAGGTTTCGGCTCTCGGCTGGCTGGGTTCTCCTGGGTGTTAGGGTCCGCATTAGCATCAGTGCTTAGCTTCAGCTGCAGCCTTGGCGGCTTACCCCGACGCAGCCGTTGGGCCATGTCGTTGGCTGCGGTTGGCTGTAAGTTCGCTGTGATTGGTTGCTGTTGGCTGCAATTCGGCAGATTACGTCGATGTGCCGTCATGGACTCTTTTCGGTCGTTTTTCGTATTCCCTGGAATGTCTCTGGATTGCGCGCGTTTGCTGCTGTGGCACGCTGAAGCACTTCTTACACAGTGCCCACACACACACTTGCGGTTGACTAGGCTGGGTTCTCGTCTGTCACTGCAGGCTGCGGGAGAACGTGGACGTGGACCTTGACCCACTGTCCTGGATGGACCGCCGTCGCATCCCATCCCACGCAGGGTCGTGCTGGCAAGCGAGAGACATTGCTCATGTGGTGCTATGAATATCCCGTCAACCAAAATGTCCGGATCGGCCCACAAGTGTCCACAACGGGCCCAGCCCTGCACAGCTGCCTCCCCAGGTGAGGCGGACTCGGCGGCTATGCATCCCGTCGGGCCAGCCTCCGGCGTTCCTGCGCCTGCTTCCCCCCCGTCTCCTTGCAGTGGCACCCACCTGTCATCGTCCTCATCCTCGTCCTCGAGCACCGAAGCTTTGCCGTTATGCCAGGGGACCCATTCATTCGTTCCATGTTTCCAGGACTCTGGGATTCCTGGATTCGACGGTCCCATCCTCTTGCCCAGCCCTAGGCCCCACCCCCCGCTGCTACCCGGCATGGCGGAGCACCGTGGAGCGAGGTGAAGACCGTCCCAGAAGATTCACCGAACGAAAATAGGCGAGCAGTCGGCCGTCTGCGCGTCCGTGTACCCGCCGCACTCCAGCTACGGGGCCGCACTAACAGCCGCCTTGGCAATGTGCCTCCCAAGATTCCTCCCGATGCCCGGATCCGCCCTGCGCCCAGGCCCCCCAGTGAGAGGCCCCGTCTTATTCAGATCGGGACGAGACGACATGCAACGAGCTTGCTCGCCGTCCCTCCACCTGGGATGTTACCATGAGCGCTAAAAACTGCCTGACCGAGGAATCAGCACACATGGCAACTTCCGCGCGCCGGCCGGGATAGATGGTTGATACCCAGGTACTCAGGTTCACTGGGGACTGATACGAAATGAGGCGCAGCTGAGAGGGCCAGGCTGTACCCGTCGAGTTGTTCCCCTCGGGATGCCTAGCACGCGTGCAAGCCTCAGGGCAGACATCAAGTAGTGACGTTTCCTTTATCCTTTAAGTCCCCAATATCGTCGTCGTCCCCGATGATCTCCCCCCACTTTGACACTTTAGACGCCTGCAAGACGCGCAAGCAAATTCGCAACCCGCACGTACACAACATTCTTCCCGCCGTATCACAACTTGACTTACACGATGGGCTCCATGGCATTTGCGCCCGAGGGTCCGGTCTTTGACCCATCCCCCCTATTCTCCAGGCGTATCCAGCGCTGGGAGCCGGGTGCCAGTCAGTACCATGACGTCCTCTTGCCGCGCAAGCTTTGTGCTAACCTTGTGCAGTCCGCAGTCTCCTTCCTCTTGAGGCCATCCCTGGCATGATCTCGCTGGTGGCTGGTAAGTCAAGTCATTCTCCTATATCTTGCCATGTCTTAACAGTGAGACAGGCAAACCCAACCCCAAGACCTTCCCGTTCTCCAAGATCTCCATCACCCTCAACGGGCCCGAGGAAAAGACCCTCGTCCTGGACGACGCGGCCCTGGCCGAGGCGCTCCAGTATGGCCTGCCAGCTGGCCATGCTGGTCTTATCAAGGTAAGTCCTGACCAGAAACTCAGCGCCGAGTCCATCTCTAATGCTTTACCTAGTGGTTTGAGGGCCTCCAGCAGGCTGTCCACGGCGTCGCCAGTCCCACGAGCTGGACTTGCTGCGTCGGCAATGGCAGCCAGGAGTTGATCCACAAGGCGTTCCAGGTTTTCACCGACCCCGGGGACGCCGTGATGCTGGAGACGTAAGTTCAAGTCCCGAAGCCCTGCTCAAGAGCCTTCACTAACAGGTTTCAGACCCGCCTATCCGTGAGTTTTGATATCGACTTGTCCAGTTTTTGGCTTCGACTAACACGCTCCAGTGGTGTATCTGCGTTTCTTCGTGCCGACTGCCATGAGCTCGTGGAGATCGGCTCTGGGGCCGACGGCATCGACCCAGACGACCTCGAAGAGGTTCTTTCCACGTGGCCAGAGAACCGCCGTCGTCCCACCGTGCTCTACACCGTCCCGACGGGCTCCAACCCGACCGGTCGGTCCTGCAACGAGACGAACAAGGCCAAAATGTGAGTGCAGCGCTTCCCCATATTCCGAGCTCTGCTAATCAACTGCCTCCCCAGCCTCCATCTTGCCAAGCGCTTCAACTTCATGATCTTTGAAGACGACGCGTACTACTTCCTCAACTTTGAGGAGGACCCGAGCAAGCGGGCGCGCAGCTACCTCGCTCTTGAGGAGGAGGTCAACGGCGAGACGGGCCGCGTGATGCGGTTCGACTCGCTGAGCAAGATTGTCAGCTCTGGCATGCGCCTTGGCATCCTCACAGGCCCCATCCCCGCGGTGCAGAAGGTGGTCAAGATCACTGAGAACATCAAGTACGTTGAACGCCAAAGCCAGGCCAGCATTCGCGACTAACATGACTTTAGCCTCCAACCGTCGTCCACCACCCAGATCCTCGCCTTGAGCCTCTTCCGCCACTGGGGTTACACGGGCTTCATGGAGCACTGCGCCAAGGCTGCTGACTTCTACCGCCAAAAGCGGGATGCCTTTGCCGCGGCAGCGGAGCGCCACCTCAAGGGGCGAGCGACTTGGGATGTCCCCACCGCCGGTATGTTCTTCTGGCTGAAGCTCGTGCTTCCGGCCGGCAAGGACAGCTTCGAGCTGCTCAGCACCAAGGGCATTGAGAACAGGATCCTCGCGATCCCGGGTATGGCGTTCCTGCCAAACACCCGCAAAGCCTGCCAGCTGCGCGCGAGCTACAGTCTTGTCAGCGAGCCCGATATGGACGAGGCTTGCAAACGCATCGCCCGTTTGGTCGATGACGCGTGGAGAGACGAGCTTATTCGGCATGCCAAGTCTGAGGCATGCCAGCAGGTGCTGCTGCTCACCGGCCGCAGGATCATGGCTTGATTTTGGTTTTTTTCTTTTGCTGTTTTTGGATTGTACCATGCAAGGATGGGATTTTTGGCTCAAGTTAGATTGCAGTGGACTTCGAGACCCCGTTTTTTTCTAGATCTTCTCGTGCAAGACACGCACTGCCCAGTACTTGAAATTGATTTTGTTTTCAAATAAGACTGCATCCTCCGCTGCTCAACACACTTGGAAACTGCCATGACAAACCGATGTCGTTACCATGAGCCTACCCCACTCTGGTTCCCTGCCCAAAACCCCCCCTGATCCATGATCCTTGAGCCGATCCGTGGAGGGGACCCGCCCGTGTTGTGCTTCTCGAAGCGACCTGCAGGGCCGATGTCACACTGGATAGCGCGGCTTCCTGGAACACACCACCCACAATAGGCGAGATGATCAGTTAGCCTCCCGACGCATGGCACGATGGTGCAAACGCGGCCGCCGCGCAAAACCCGACGAGTGGTGTGGTCTGGTTTGTGCTCCGAGCTGTGCCTGTGTATTAACCCCTGCAGTCTCGGCGACAGGGGCATCCGGCCCTTTTTTTGGGCTCAGCAATGCCGTCATCGCTTACTGTGTTGTACTGTGGACAGCATGTGAGCCTGTGGACAGCTGGCACGAGAACCCGGTCCTCGTTCGCGCTCTTGGCTCCAACTCCAGGTTGAGGCTGAAGGCTAAAGCTTAATTAACTTGGCGTTCGGTCGGAGAAATTCTGCGCCCAGGGGGCGTCCCTGCGGTGGCTGCTGGCTGAGCAGTTGAGGGCTGCGCCCCTGGGACGCCTTCAAACGGCACCACGATTGACGGCGGGGCCGTGGCTAATGGCGGGGGTTCGCGGTCGTGGACGCGGAGATCTGACGCTAGCGCACCAAGTCGGGTCGGCAGCAAGGTCAGCGAACCAGCAAGCCGTAGGCTGTCGGGGGGGAGTGCCATGGAACCTGGCAACCTGGCAGCCAAACCCCTCGCCCGTCCCCGTTGACTGGTGGCAATTTCCGGGGTCGAGACTTGTCGAGTGGCAACCTACCCGAGAGCATCGTCGATCGCTGTCCCGACGCCCGACGGCGGAACCATGCTCCGCATCACGGCTCGTCTGTCTTTACTGTTTTCAGCCCGCCGCAACGCTCCGCAAGGCAGCCTCGGTGAACCTCCGCATGCCAAGCTGCGCACCTTGCCGTCCAGCCCTTGGCATCGCGACGTCAACGGCCGATCGCAGGGGTCACGCCTAAAGTCGGAGTGCAACGCTGTCACTCGCTTCCAGCGCTCCCGGGAGACAGCCTCAGGGACCAACCCCGCCTCGATGGCACAAAGGCTAGAGGCTTCTGGCTGGCCACAAGAGCCGCCCGCCGTCGGCCGTGGCGTGCGTGGCAGTGACGAGGGATCGGCGGCTGCCAAGTGCTGGCAATGGCGCCCCCCATCCGATCTCCGTGGTTGGCCTCCAATCTATTTCGTGTCAGCCCGGCTCCAGTGTTCGCCCGACCTAGAACCTCTCGCCGACGGATCTGGTGGTTCTGCAAGCTGACGGACTGGAGCCCTACTACTCAGCCAAGTCCAGAATAACTGTCGAGGCTGAAGCGGTCCCACCGGACCGAACCGTACGAGAAGCCATGTTCCATGAACGACGCCAGAAGGGACCCCTGGAGTGGAGGAGAGGCCCTGCGGTCAGCTGGATCCTGCGTTCCTGAATGCTACCCTGCCACATTGCAGCGCAGCAGCACAGCAGTGACCTAGCTAAGTGGATTTACCAAATTCGAACCGTCAACTTCCGTGAGCTATGTTTGCATACCAGCGTGGCTGACCGAAGGCTTGGCTTGGTGTTGTTCGCGATGGCATCGGCGAGCAAATACGCCTTGGGGTGAGGACGGCCTGGAGGCTTCATGGTTAAAAGGTGTCGACTCCTCGGCCTCAGATCCATCGATGAACATTGTAGTTGCACAGCAGTCTCTCAAGTAACACACAAGCCTAGATTTCTTTTATCATCTCTTTCTGTCTTACACTCTATTCTTCCCCCGAGTCCCCCCACACACACCCTTCTCCACAATGGGTTCCATCGCTGTTTCAGGGGTCAACTTCCCCTTTGACAACATCATCGATGCTCTCAAGCACACTGCCGCCAACACCACCGAGGGCATCATCTCATACTCCCCTACCACCCCGGGCGAGTCTCCCGCCGCCCAGAAGCTCTCGTACCGCGAGCTGCTCGACATGGCCGAGGCCAACGCTGCTAAGCTCCAGCAGCAAGCCATTTCCAAGCCCGGGTCTGTCGTGCTCGTCCACTTCGACAATGCCCTCGAGAGCATCATCTGGTACTGGTCCGTCCTGCTGGCCGGCGGCATCCCTGCCGTCACCAGCCCGGCCATGTTCAGCCAGAACGAGGCCGACCGCCAGAAGCACCTCAGCCACCTCTACAAGACCTTCAACGGCCCCGTGTGCCTTACCCGGCGCTCCCTGGCCGAGCCCTTCGAGGAGCACACTGCCGAGAAGCGCATCGATACTCGGTCCGTCGAGGATCTCGACCTTGAGGCGCCGGCTGCCG
Organism: Staphylotrichum tortipilum; assembly: GCA_033296695.1. Taxonomy (NCBI): domain Eukaryota; kingdom Fungi; phylum Ascomycota; class Sordariomycetes; order Sordariales; family Chaetomiaceae; genus Staphylotrichum; species Staphylotrichum tortipilum. The sequence goes on along the minus strand of MU855409.1, from coordinate 51,975 downwards.
CCCCACGCCGGGCGTTTAAGCCGTCCGCCTCGGATGTCGTCGCCCTCATGCTCACTTCGGGGAGCAGCGGCAATGCCAAGGCCGTGCCCCTGACCCACAAGCAGCTCTTCGCTGCCTTCAGGGGTAAGACCGAGGCGGCCAACCTGCGCTTCCCCGGCAGCCCGTTCATGTCGTGGGTCAACATGGATCACGTCGCCAACCTCGTCCACTGCCACCTCTTCGCCATCGCCTCGGGCATCTCGCAGATCCAGGTGCCCGCGGCCAACGTGCTCGTCGACCCGGCCCACCTCCTCAACCTCATCAGCCGCCACCGCGTCTCGCGCACTTTTGCGCCCAACTTCATGCTCGCCAAGCTGCGGCGGCAGCTCGAGGCCGGCAAGACCGACACGCTCGACGCCGATCTCAACCTCGAGACCCTCTTCCTTGACACCGGCGGCGAGGCCAACGTCATCGAGGTTTGCGTGGCTCTGCAGTCCCTGCTGGCCAAGTACGGCGCCCCCGCCGACGTGTTCAAGCCCTCCTTCGGCATGACCGAGACCTGCGCCGGGTGCATCTTCAATACCCAGTGCCCCAGTCGCGACCACGGCGACAAGCTCGAGTTTGCCTCCCTCGGCCAGTGCATGCCTGGTCTCCAGATGCGCATCACCCGCCTTGATGGCAACGGCGACGCGGCCCCCGGCGAGCGCGGAAGCCTTGAGCTCAGGGGCGATATCCTGTTCAAGGGCTACTACAACAACGACGCCGCCACCGCCGATGCCTTCACCGCCGACGGTTGGTTCCGCACTGGCGATCTGGCCTACCTCGACCGCAGCGGCTGCCTCCATCTCGACGGCCGCACCAAGGAGATGGTCAACATCAACGGCGTCAAGTACCTGCCCCACGAGCTCGATGCCTCGCTCGAGCAGGCCGAGATCCCCGGCGCCACTACCAGCTACTTCTGCTGCTTCGGCACCCGCGAGGCCGGCATGGACACCGAGGTCGTTGCCGTGCTCTACCTGCCGTCGTACGATGAGAACGACGATGCGGCCCGCTTCGAGACGCAGCGCAACATTGCCCGCGTCGTCAGCCTGCATACCCGGTCCCGTCCCCAAGTCGTCCCCCTGCGCGCCCAGGACATGCCCAAGTCGACTCTCGGCAAGTTGTCGCGGGCTAAGCTCAAGGCCAGCCTCGAGATCGGCGCCTTTGCTGCCCAGCAGGCCCTCAACGACGACGCCATCAAGCGCTACCGCCTGTCGACGCGCAGCGACCCCGAGAACGACCTCGAGGTGGCCATCCTCGACATCGTGCGCCAGCAGCTCGAGCTCACCGCGGCTGATGACTTTGGCGTCAACGACTCGGTGCTTGCCACGGGTGCCACCTCGATGGACCTCGTCGCCATCATGCACCGCATGAACAAACTACCCACCCTGGCCGAGCACCCCATCAAGCTCACCGACCTCCTCAACAACCCGACCATCCGGGGCCTGTCGGCGCGCATCGGCAAGCTCACGGGCGCCATCGTCGAGGTCGACAAGAAGCCGCACGAGTACGACCCTGTCGTGACGCTGCAGCCCAACGGCACCAAGACCCCTCTCTGGCTTGTCCACCCTGGTGTCGGCGAGGTCCTCGTCTTTGTCAACCTTGCCCACCGCATCCGCGACCGCCCCGTCTACGCCTTCCGCGCAAAGGGTTTCAACGCTGCCGAGGGCGAGACTCCCTTCAAGTCGCTCGACGAGGTGTTCCAGACCTACCGCGACGCCATCAAGAAGCGGCAGCCCAAGGGCCCGTACGCCATCGCCGGCTACTCCTTCGGCGGCATGGTGGCCTTCGAGATCGGCAAGCTGCTCGAGGCTGAGGGCGACGAGGTGGCCTACTGCGGCAGCTGGAACCTGCCGCCGCACATCAAGTTCCGCATGCGCGAGCTCCTGTGGGACGAGTGCGTCATCCACCTCTTCTACTTCGTCGGCCTCATGGACGAGGCGACGGCCTACACGCACAAGGCCCAGCTGTGCGAGTTCAACAAGCAGGGCCGCCGCCTCGACGCCATCCGCTACCTGCGCAAGCACTCGGACGCCGCCCGCTGGGACGAGCTCGGCCTGAGCGAGGAGTACTACCTCCTCTGGGTCGGCCTCGCCAGCAACATGCAGGGTCTCGCCGTCGACTACGAGCCCGCCGGCACCGTCAAGGCCATGGACATCTTTGTTGCCGACCCCCTCAGCCACGTGGCCAAGGACCGCAAGGACTGGGTCGAGTCGCGCCTGTCGGCGTGGAAGGGCTTTGTGCGCGAGGAGGTCCGCTTCCACGATGTCCAGGGTGCTCACTACACCATGCTGAACCCTGAGTATGTCGCCAACTTTGCCGAGACGCTGCGCCGTGTCCTGCGGGAGCGGGGGCTGTGAGGGGGATTCTGTCTCGGCTGTCTCTTTTCTTTGTATCTAGACTTTCCTTTCCTATCGATTTCTTAGGAGTGTTGTCTGTTCCTATATTTGCTTTCTTTCATACCAAAGAGTATTCCAGCTTGCAATGTTTTAGCAGTTTATCAGCCTTATCGTCTCACTCCAGCTCTTCCTTGTGGGCTTGTGGGCACCACTATCTCGAGAAAAAGTTGCTTTAGTTAACTATTTCATCACAAAGAATATTCCGACGTGTAACGCTCAGTTAACTAGTTAGTTAACTAACTAGTCTATTACCAGTCTCATCATCGCAATATTGGTCTTGCCTCGTTTACTGTCTTGACTATCAGATTAACTACTCGTTCACTTTCTTGGCTATCAGACTAAAATTGCCATGTGCTGTCTAGAACGGACATCAATCACATGTAATGCATGCGGCCCAGTAATCCTGAATCTCTTTCTGCGCCAGGTTAATCCCTCGTATTTTCCGCTTGTCGATGCTCAACTCCGCCATCCTGTATTTAGCACACATTCTGTCCTATCAGGAGCGCCACGTGTCTCATGTCCGCATTGATGATGAAATGGTTTGCACAAGCAAGATATTCCACGCATGTGATTCTGTAATTGCTGTGCCACTCATGTATGTGTTGCGCCACGCTATGCTCCTCTATCCCAGCCAACTATCAAGACAGAAATCTCCTACAAACAAGCTCAAAACTGAGTGGAGAGGCCACAGTTGAACAACCACCAATTACTCCGCCGTCTTGGACGTCTTCGTCCTCAGCTTCATCAACAAAAACACCAAGGCGTACGAGCTGATGGCAAAAATGACCACGATGCCCGCGTCCCGCCACCCGTAGTAGTACTCGTGGAGGTTGAGTGCCTGAAGGTAGACACTGCCGCTGCTGAAGGGGCAAACCTCACACGCGGCCGTCGCTTCCGGGTTCAGCAGCTTCGACCCCGCGCCCATTCCCTTCATGTACCCTGCCAGGTACTCGCCGCAAGCGGTGCCGTTGGCCGGCTCAAACACGGCGAGCTCGCTGCGCGCGCAGACAACATCGGCGCCCCAGATGTCAAAGACCAGCATGCTGCCGATCAGGTAGTTGAACGGGTTGATCCAGTAGAGCCAGTAGCGCCAGAATGCCTGGATCTGCGCGTACGGTACGAGAACGCCGCAGAACGAGACGAGAATGCCAATGACGAGAGGGTTGACGAGGGCGGCAAAGAGCTCGTTGGGCGCGTACGCCGCCTCAAACTGCCCGATGCCCGTGTAAACGAACTCGAACATCAACATGACGAAAAGGGTGGACCCTGCCCGGCTCGCCTCGGCGGGGAACCCGACCGTGAAGTACCAGCAGCAAAAGTAGACGACGGCGCAGATGCACAGGTACGGCACCTCGGAAACGATGAGCCCCGTGACGAAGGCGACCCACGAGTACATCTTGGACTTCTTCTCCCGTGTCTCAAAGATGTTGCGTCGCTGGATGAAGAGCGGCTGCATGTGGTTGATAACGCCCGGGGCCACGAAGATGAAGTTGAAGACGGTAAACAGGCGCAGCTGCAGGTCGGTGACCGAGTTGCCAATCTTCCAGAACGAGAAGCCGTTGAACAGGGCGCTCACGATGTGCAGGGCAATCTTGTTGTTGACGTGATCGGTGTTGCGGTACAGCGACACGCTGGTCCGCTGCGTCACAAGCTTGATCTGCTCCCACATGGGCATCGCGAATTCGTGACCGTCGTCCGTGGTCTTGGGCGGGGCGGCGGCTGCACTGCTGATGATGTCGTCCAGCTCCTTGGTGACATTATGGTGCTCCGGGGATGCCAGCCAGACCTGGTTCCAGTCCTTGCCTTGCGACAAGTGTCCGGAGACAACGTCGATCATGTGCTCGGCCAGGTTGGTCTCCTCAGGACACGGGGCCTCATACCGTTGAAAGTAGTTTCTGACAGTCCGTCCGTTCTCGCCAATGTCTCCAAAGTACACGGTCTTGCCGCCTTTGGCCAGCAGCAGGAGTGTGTCGAACACGGAAAAGACCTGGGCGGACGGCTGGTGAATCGTGACCAGAACGGCTTGGCCAACATCGGCCAGCTTGCGGAGGAAGCGGACCGTGTTGTACGCCGACTGCCCATCGAGGCCCGAAGTTGGCTCATCGAGGAAGATCAGGATGCTCGGTTTCGCCACGAGTTCGACGCCAATCGTCACTCGTTTGCGCTGCTCGATGCTGAGGCCCGCACCGGGTTGGCCGATCAGCGTGTCCGCCAAGTCTTCCAACTCGAGGAGGTCAATGATGGTGTCGACGTAGCGGAGTTTCTCCTCCCTTGGGACATCCCGGCGTTGGCGGAGGAGGGCTGAGAACACGAGAGCCTCGCGCACGGTTGCGAAGGGCTCGTGGACGTCAAGCTGCTCGCAGTATCCAGCTGAGCGCTGGAAGGAGATGGGCAGCGGGCGTCCGTCGACCATGATGGACCCGCGGATTGTGCCCTCGGTCTTGCGATGGGCGAGGACGTCGAGCAGGGTTGTCTTGCCAGCGCCCGAGGAACCCATGAGGGCTCCAAGCATACCCGGCTTCACCCAGCCTTGAACCTTGTCGAGGAGGAGCCGATCGCCAGTAGGGGTCTTGACTGTGTACGAGAGATCCTTCCAGGTGAAGATGGAGGTGTTGCGGATGAGGGCTTGCCCGGCCGTGTCAGCGCCGCCGACAGCCGTGCTCGTAGGGCTCTGCTCCATGTCCATGTTGGTCTCTTCATCCGCCCTCTCTGCGGGCAAGACATACTTGGAGCGCTCGCGGGGGGTGACGAGGGTGGACCCGCCCTCCGAGGCGGCGCGCCACCTCATGGTCGAGACGACCGTGATGATGACGAAAAGGGCCCACCACGCGACGATGATTCCCAGATTCCTCCAGATGTGAGTATGGCTGTAAGTCAGGCTGGACAGGTACTGGTCGCCAGTGAGCCAGGTCTGGCCTTGAACAGCACCAGTAACGCCGGCGCAGGACTGATGAGCTGGGTCGAAGTAGCCGGGGCCGTTGGGTATCAGGTTGTTTCCGACGCAGGTGACAATCTTGCCGTGAAACTCGTTGGACAGGAGAGCGTCAAAGGCGTAGGCGAGCGGGTTGAGCCAGTAGAGCCAGACGAACCAGGGGTGCATCTGCGGCTTCTGAATCATGTAGCCCGTGTACATCATGGCCGAGGTGATGACGAGACCGGCGAGTTTGGCGGCCTCGTCAAAGGTCGCAAAGGCTGCACCGATGGCACGGAACAGAGCCGTCATGCACTGCCATGCGTCAGCAAGTCTGTTGGTCGCGGACACGAAAGAAAAAAAAAAAGAAAAAAAAAACTCACTATGGTGGCTGCAACCAGAATGATCCAGTAGGTGAAAAAGGCCGAGGCAGTGGCGGTAAAGCCGACCAGGAAGTAGAGAATGACGGAGAAGATAGAGATCTGGAACAGGATGAGCGGGATGTCGGCGGTGATCTGGGCGATGCAAAACGCGGCCGGGTTGTAAAACCCAAAGAACTTGTGCTTGACCAGGATCGGGCGGCCGCTGAAGGAGTCGGTGACCTCGGTCATGGACAGCAGGGCGTTGTAGAGCAGCGAGAAGAAGAGGGCGCCGCTCTTGATGAACATGCCGCCCGAGTTGTCCGGGGCGTTGTAGAAGAGCGAGCCCATGACCAGCGCCTGCATCATGGTGAAGGCTTGCTTGACGATGAAGGTCGCCTTGTCGCCCCAGATGATCTGGTACTGGCGGATGACGCAGGTTTTGACCTGCATGGGGAAGCTGACGGTGAGCGGGCTGTTCTCTGGCAGCTTGTGCTTCTCGGCGACGACTCCCTCCTGGAAAAGACGGGTGATCTCCCTCGCGCCCTCGCTGGCGGGGTAGGCGTACTCGGCCTGCATCCTGGCGAATATTGTCGAGCGCTCGTAAGCGTCCTTGACGGCATCGGCGGTGCGGGGGAAGGTCAGGCTGTAGCCCGGAAGGATTCTGCGCTCTGTGGGGACGGTGACGCCGGTCAAGTAGTCGGCAACGTTGGCACCCTCCTGGCAGGCGAAGCCGAGGTCCTCCATGAACAACCTGGCCTCGTCCATGGGGCCGTAGTAAATCTGCTTGCCGCCGTCCAGCACCAGCACCTTGTCAAACAAGTGGTAGATGCTGTTCCCGGCCTGATAGAGCGTGGCGATGGAGGCCAGCCCGAGCACATCAGTCATGGTGCGGACCGCCTTGGCCCACTCGAGAGCGCTAAGAATGGTGTGTCAGTGCATGTCCGAAATGAGAGCTGTAAGGGGGCGGTGGTGACTTACTTGCTGGCGTCAAGACCGCGTGTGCTGTTGTCCCAGCAAAAGACGGAGCCGCGAGTCGCCAAGCACTCGACGATGGACACACGCTTGCGCTCGCCGCCCGAAACGCCACGGATGAACTCGTTGCCGAGCTTGGTGGTGTGTGTGTGGCTGATGCCCATGGACTCGAGCAGCTGGTCACGAGTCTCGCGCCGCAGCTTTTCCCGCGACGCGGCGTCCTGCGAGGCGTCGAATGGGATCTTGAGGCGGGTGGCGAAGTCCATGGTCTGGTCGACGGTGAGGGAGGGGAAGAACAGCTCATCCTCGGTGTTCATGACAATCTGGCTTCGGTAGTGCCCCGCGTCAGCCGCCGGCATGGAGCCGTAATGCACATCTCCCTCGACGGCTGAATAGCCCCGACGACGGTTGGCGAGCACGCTAAGCAGGGTGGTGCATCCGGAGCCCGGGCGGCCTAGGACGAGCAGCATCTCGCCGGGCTTGACACAGCCATGGCTGCCGTCGAGGATAGTCTTGAGGGGCGGCTTTCTCCGCGAATCGCGGATCTTCTGGGGGATGTTGTACTGAGAGGCGAAGTTCTCGTGCACGGTGGCGTCGGCAGCGACAGCCTTGACGGTAAGCCCCGTCCAGGTGATGCCGAGGGCGCGCGAGTGGAGGTCGCGGGCGAGGCTGTGGCGCTGATCACCTTGGTCCTTGGGCTCGAGAACCCAAGGTGGGTCGTTCTCAGACAGCGTCATGGCACTGGCCATGCCGCTGTGGGTGAAGGCTGCCATATCGGGGACCGCGCAGGGAGCTGGGCTGCTGGGCTGGGTTCTGGGCTTGGTTCTGGGCTGGGGCCTGGGCTGAGCCAAAGATAATTATAGAAGGGCTTGGCAGGAGGCGAGTCGCACGGGGATGTGTGTGCGTGAGACGGGACGAAGATCCAACGGTCGGGTCGGGTCGTCCTTTGGGGATGCGAGGAGGGGAGGCCCGAGGTCGGCAGCGTGGAAAAGGTTGAGGTCCATGGCGAAGAAGCAGTCGCCGGGTGTGGGCGAGCGGGTGTGGTATTTAGCGCGGGCTTTGCGATCGCTGACGCTGACTTCGTTTACAGCTTCGGAATTTGGAACGGGCAGGTGTGCGCAGCGTTGGCGATGCGCGCTGCAGCGGCTTGGGAGGAACTCGCCGCTTAGGTAAGGCAGCAGGGGGCCGCTGGGGGCCGCAGAGTGCCTGCAGGGGTGGTTGCAGGGGGATGTGCGGGGTGGGCGCAGGGGTCGTCAGCTGGGGCTATGATTGGGCCGATCTTATTGCAGGGCTGAGCCGTTTGCCACAGCGCCGCTGACAAAGAAAGGCTTAGCCTGTGGGGCTTAAAGAGTGACACTGGTGACACGTTTCGCCCAAAAACGCGGCCTGCAACCGCTGATCCAGGGCATAATTAAGGCATGAGCGCATTCAATCCTCCCCCACCTCTGCACCTGGTCGCGCACATGTCCATGTCGCTGCTTGTTGGCCCCCGCCGACGCCCGCCACTCGACTTATTCCTGATCACATTTTTTGTGCAGCGAGGAGAGCAGCGAGCAGCGAGCAGCAAGCAACATCACACCAACACAATTTCAAACTCGACTGGAGACAAGCTCCTAGCTCCCGCGCGCTAGCAGGGACGCCAGCAAGGGCCACTGCGGGGAGAGGAGAGAACAGCAGCCGAGGGCAACACAGCAAGGATGCGCAAGAGGGCGTGCGATTCTTGCTACCAGCGCAAGGCAGGTCCCCGGCCCCCATCCCAATTCGACGCGTCTCGGGCGGGAATCGATGGAACTCGAGCTCGGATCGGCCCCAACATACGCTCAAACTGGCAGCTGACCGACCGACTGCCCGACAGATCCAATGCGATGCCGCGTCCCCGCGGTGCGACTGGTGTCGCCACCATGACCTCCCCTGCACCTTCAACCGCCCCATCTCCACCCGGAGGAGGGGCAAGGCAAAGAGGTGAGTGACCTCGCAATATCACGAGCCGCGTCATCGCGCCCGTCCAAATCATCAGGCCGGGCCTGGCTGACCACCCCCTAAAGGAACGCCAACGAGCGAGTCTCGCCGCCAGCCCAACCCACTCTCCCCCAACCACACGCCCAGCTCGAGGAACCGCTGCAGCTGCAAGACACAGTCATGTTGGGCATGGACGGCATCCCGTCCCCGCAGAGCCTGCCTGACCGCCAGCAGCCGCCGCCACCACCCGTGACCTGGAGCATGCCCTTCACTCCCTCGTCCACCGCCGACACGAACCCCTCGTCGTACGGCACCCCGGACTCGACCAGCTTGGTCACGTCCCCCAGCTACCAGTTGTCGGACCATTTCGCCGACTCGCCCGTCCGGCCCGAGTCACCCGCCCCCGGTCCTGCCCTTGGGCCTGTCTTCGGCAAGCTTCACTTTGCTGGCCGCCATCTCGGCGACATCAGTCTCCACAATGGCATCCCCTTCCTCTCCAGCGAGGGCCAGCGGTGGATCGCCTCCCGGACTGGCGAGAACGCCCCGTTGCAGGCCCTGCGTGCCTCAGCCCTGTTGTTGTCCCGCCCGCGCCACGGCCTGCATCCATCCTTCCTCTGCACCAACATGATGCACTCCGGCATGGATCTCCCCGAGCGGAGGGTCGTCGAAGAGTGCCTCGAGATGTTCGCGGTGAACCCCTTCAAGCGCATCTGGCCCGCCATCGACAACGTCCTGTTCAGGCGGACCATTGACGCCGCTTACGATGAGCGCATGGGGCGCTGCTCCATGGAGTCCGTCTCTGCCCGCGCGTGCATCTTTGCCTTTCTCTCACTCCTCACACTACACCACATGTACCCCACCTCGATGCCGACACTCGACAGTGAGGATTGCGCGGTACAGGCCCAGTACTTGCTGCCCCAGGTGCTCCACGAGACCTCGATTGACGGCTTGCAGACCTGCTTCATTATGGTGAGTCCATTCTGTCTTGCCGCTTGATCCCTCCCGCCCGTATTCCGTCTCCCTAACGCACACTTACAGGCCCTCTACCACCTCTTGCTCGGCCAACTCCAAAAAGCCGCCGTCTTTCACTCGGTCGCCTGCCGCATGATGTTCACCCTCGGCGCCAACACCATGGTTGTCCCCCGGCTGGGCATGCAGGAGGTCGCGGACCATTCTTGGAGGATGAAGAACCAGCTCCGCAAGCTCTTCTGGATGATCTACTGCAACGACAAGGAGATCTCGCTCCGCACGGGCCAGCCCCCGTCCATCAACGACGACGACTGCGACCTGACGCCGCCGCACGACTACCTGGACTTCAAATACGTCGACGATCATCCTGAGTTTGAGCAACTGCTCCTCGACGATACTCTTTGCCCACTACTGCCGGGTGACCTGCGGCTGGACATCATCAAGTCAAAGACATACACCATGCTGTACTCGGCCAAGGCGATACGCAAGTCGGACGCGGAGCTCATCCAAAACATCCGCCAGCTGGACGACGAACTAGAGGCCTGGAGGCTATCGGTGCCACCCGGCTTCCGCCCCTCCTTGTCCATGCGAGAAGAGCCGGCGCTCCCGGAGCTGTCGGAGTTGAGGAAGATGGAGAGGGTCATGGTCCACTTCGAGTACCTGCATCTGGTGGCCACGGTCCACGAAGCGACCGGGCGGTGCCGCTCCTGGACTAACCGCCAGAGCTTCGAGATGGATGGTGTCAACTCCAGCCTGGCCCTGGCCGTCGAGGCCAGCCGGTCTACGTTGATCTACCTTCGCACCATCGTACACAACCTCATAGGAGAGGTGTTTTGGTAAGTATCGTCCTTCCCCCGGTCCCCGGCCTCTATCCCGGACGAGATGCTGACCGATGCAGGATGGCTGTGTTCTACCCCATCTCCGCCATCTGGACCATTTTTTGCAACATCATCTACAACCCCCTCCACCACAACGCCAATCTCGATCTCGATCTGTTGAATGCCGCCCCTCTCCTGATCAAGGAGATGCGTCTGCGCCGTTTGGCCCGAGATGAGATGGCCCACATGAGAATGGTCGACGACTTCGTCGCCGAGCTTGCCCGCCTTGCCACGCGTGCCGTCAACAAGGCACGTCAGGAGCAGCAGGTTATGGCCATGTGAAGTTGACCACATTGGCGTGCGATCCGGTCTTTCCTAAACGAGGGTTTACGGTACTCGTCGGGCGTCTCAATTTTTCTTTTATGAATGTCCGGCTGTTTTCTCACTTGTCATTAAAGAGCGGTTTTTCTTTCTGTCGCTTCTTCAACGATACACATGTACCTATGTCCTAGAGTACAGGTTTGCTATCTTGGCGTTGGTGTCTGCGATAGATTTGGCTTCGAATCTAGACACCGTCTGAGGATAGACTTTGCGATCTCAATCGCCTCGGGTACGAATGTATGAAGACTTTTTTTCCAAACTATATCTCTCAACTGAACCCAAGTTGTGCTGTATCAGCAACTACGAACCAATCCTGAACTCGGATCTTGACAACCCGCCCATCTCTCTTGCTACATTCTCGCATTCTCAGCACAGCTTCACCGCCGTTCCAGCCTTCAATTCCGCCAACATGTCGTCACTAGCTTTCTGCGAGATCATAAACGTCGACACGGCCGGGAAGATGCCCGGGATCCGCGCAAATGCGCTGGCATCCACCACGCGCAGCCCGCTGACGCCCCTGACCCGGAACTTGCTGTCGAGCACCGCCATGGGATCGTTGTCGGCACCGATCTTGTTGGTCGACGTCGGGTGGTGTCCAAAGGTCTGCTTGTAGATCCAATCGACGTCCTCCTGCCCGCAGTACCCATTCGCATCCGGCCCCTTGGTGCAGGGCGGCTCGACCGTCGTGATGCCCACGCGCTTGTACACCGTTCTGATCCACGCCACGGTATCCTTCATGGCCTCAAGGTCGAACTCGGCTCCGGTGGCGTAGTGGTTGAAGTTGATCTCGGGAGTGTCCATCGGGTCCGCCGACTTCAGCTTGACCCAACCCTTGTTGTTGACGCTGGATCCCTTGACCATGCTCACGCCATACGCCTGCCGCGGGTCGGCGGGGGCGCGGACCGGGTTGTTCGGCCAGAAGCCGCGGAACAAGAAGCCAGGGCCGCCCATGAGGAACATGTCCCTCTCCCCGTGCGCCGGGTGTCGCGTTTTGTACATGGCGACGCCCGTGTTGCCGGTGCCGCCGCTACCGGTCCCGACGATGGGCATCTCCTGGTTGTCCATGAGATTCTGGCCGACGCCGGGAAGGTCCTTGACGACGGGGATGTTGAGCTTGGCCAACTCGGTGGCGTTGCCCACCCCGCTGAGCAGCAGCAGCTGGGGCGAATTGAAGGCCCCGCCCGAGACGATGACCTCGCGCCGCGCGATGGCCGTGCGCTTGATTCCGGCCGCGTTGGCTACGCGACGATTGTCACCCTTGTACAAAGACTTCCCAAATAGGTATTCCACACCCGTGGCGCGCAGGACGTTGCCAGTGGAGCACTTGGAAGAAGCGTCAAACAGGACTCTGGTCGCAAGGGAGGTGAGCGACACGGTGAGGTTGGCGCCGCCCTTGACCGCGTCCTGGACGTAATCGCGCGAGCTATAGCGGTTACCGTTGGCGTACTGGTGGTTGACCAGGCCGTAGATGCTCGAGGTTTGGTCCCGCGTTGGGCCGAGCTCGTTCGGGTCGCGGATCAGGAGGTTCGACATGGACAGGGTCGAGTTCCAGTCCTTCGCGTATTGTGCCATGACGCTGTTGCCCTGCAGCGGACCCTGCTGCTTGGACTGCGTCATGGATCCCATCTGGGTCTGGAAGTAACCGTCGAATCCATGGTTGACTGTGCCCTTGGTCGCGTAGTTGTTCTTCTCGATCCTCGTGAAGATCTTGTGCATGTTCTCCGCTCTGCCCCCTGTGTCAGCACACTCCCACATGACAGGGGACAACCACACTCACTTCCAGCTGTCGTCGCCCGTTACCTCAGCGTGGTAGTTCCAGTCGCTCTCACTCGGCAGCCAGCATACCATGGCGTTAATCATGGAGGAGCCTCCGAGGGTGGCGCCACGCGGGTAGTACACGCCGAGGAGCTTGGAGCCCGCCGGGGCACCGCTCTGGCCCACCCAGTAGCGACCCTCGGGGGTCAGCCATGTCATGTGGCTGTACTGGTTATCGCGGGGGTCGCCTTCGGGGTAATGCTTGACGTAGAAATCCCATGTCACCGTCGGGGTGTACACGCCGAAACCCTGGCCTTGGTTGTCGTCGCCAGCCTCGAGAAGGAGCACCGAATATCCTCCCTTGGCCAGGTTTGACGCCAGCACGGCCCCGCCGGGGCCGCTTCCAACTACGATGTAGTCGTAGACAGCACCATCGGCAGCCTGTGCTCCGGTAAGGGGGCAATGAGCGAGGAGCGCCACCGAGAGGAGAGCCGAGAACACCACCCTCCACTGGCTTGCGGAAGAACTTCATCTTGGGGTAGTTCTCTGACAGCAACGAATGCCAAAATACAATTGAACACCACGGCCAGCTTCAACACTGAACTCCGGGGGTAGATGGGGGGTGCGTCGTCTTTGTATTCGCCATTGCCGTCGTTGATCCCGCTCTCGGGTCAATGGCCTCTCCCCAGTCTAATCTCTCGGGGATTGGAGCCGGATAGATTCACGAAGCGCTCGCCGTCAAGCCCTGGCAGCTTCATAGATGACCGCGATCATTATGGACGCTCGCCAAGCCCGGAAACAGCCACCCGTATCACTCCCGAGGGAGGGTAAACACTCTACACGATCCGGGAGTGTTTGTGGATGTCTTCGGAGCATTGCCGATTGGGCAGCGGGGAACAGCTAGAGCATGGTTCTGTCGTGATGTTTCCTCCCAAAATCAGCCGTGTGAGCCCCAATGCTGGTACGCCTCCTCATAATTACCCATGGGTTGGAGAGCGAGGTGGCCAGGGGCAAGCCGCATGGCTACCCCTTACGTCTGCCCTTCAATTACGGCTAATTACTACAATCCCCGCACTGTCACTGTAGTCACCACTGTATTATTTCGATTGTAAGTCTGTTTGTCACTCACGTCAAGTGGCCGGGCAGACGCATCGGATGCGGGGGTCCCCCGCCCGGGGAAGATGCTCAATGTGTCACGGGCCCAGCCCCCACGAAGACTCATGCCCCTTTCATCTCTTTCTAGTTAACGACCGCAATACTCCAGGAAGAATAATCAGCGCAGTGCCTCCAGACTCATCACAAGCCAGGCCACAAGCCAACAATCAAATTCGGCCTCAAGCCACACAGCCAAGCCTGGTCACAACCCAACAGTGAACCCTGCTCACAAGCCAAGAGTCATGCCAGTCCACTAGTAAGTCGCGCCGCTTGTCAAACCAGCTTGAGCATCTGATTTGGCTTGATTGGGTTGGCTGCCAACGATTTTCAGTGTGGCTCGGCATACAACTAATCCGCAATGGTTGAGTGCTGATCATCTAGAAGGTAAACAGGTACGGTTATGAGCTGTATATAATAATGCACGGTGACATTGCACGGTGACATTGCGTTCCTGTCCGTAGCCCTGCCTAGGTGGACCCCTGGGACGAAGTTTTCCAATGTCATTCTTGATCTATTCTTTTGTCGTCTGATGGGAGAAAGAGGAGGTGACAGTGATAACTATATAGTTACACTGTGTTAAACAAAGCCAAGCTAGGACTCAATCTTGTTGCCAACGGCGACGTTACGCGCCCCGTCAACGACAAAGATGCAGTAACCCCTCGGCCACTCCGACTGGTCTCGACTGCTTTCTGAAGAGTCTTGCGGCAATGCCTCCAAACCCAGGCATTGAATGAGAGGACGCAGACGACGCCGACGACATGGACGGCGCCCCGCGGCAAAGGCGATCGACGCCGGCGGTGTCGACGTGGAGGCCATCATGTCTGTCTACTGGGACGCGTTCGGTCCCATCGAGTACAAGGACGTGTTCCGTGTCAGCGACAAACTGGCAGCGGATCAGTCGATATCACGGAAGGACCATCTGGGCATATCGATGCGCAAATACAACCTGTGCCTCTGTGCGGTCCCATTCCGTTTCGGCTACAAATCTGCGATGAAGCCCACAACCTGCGTGATCCTCGCCGCAGCACGTCGCACTTGTGCATGCTGGTGGACGCCGATGCGACAATCCTCGACACAGCAACCCCGACTCTGAACAAGGTTGAAAACATCTTTGGTCTCGCGGTGCAGTTCTGGCGGCGCGGTGACTTTTTCGACTTCACGCTGCCGCCGGAGTACCCATGAGAGTGCTTGGTGAGCGAAAAGTTTGAGATTGTCCCCATCAAGCTCCCTAAGGTCGGTGATCATCGACTACCTCCTATCGAAGACTTCCGCCATGGTGACAGCCCTCAGGCTATCAAGTGGAACAACCGTGTTATCACGGCGAGGTTCTTCTGGTACGCTGACGGGGAGGGGTATATTAACCGCCAGGAGCTATTGGACTAGAGCTTGAAGAGCGATGGCGAGCTCAATAGCAACGGCGATGGCGATGGAAAGCTCAAAGGCGATGGAAAGGTCAACGGCAATGGAAAGGTCAGTGGCGATGCTGATGGGGTTCAAGGGGTTGCAGTCATCGAGGGGGGTCGCCGGCCAAAAAGGGTTAGACACACCGTCGGTTTATTGCGTTTGAAACAGTCGGCTTCTTGATGTCCTTGAGCAAATGACGACCGAAGGGACCCAGAGGCTCGTCCGGGTCCAGGCCGAGTCGATTTCCGCACAAAACATCGCGGAGCAGCATCCCGTAGGGGGCTGGCATTTTGCGAGGCCCAGCTGCCCAACACTCTGCTCATGACCGAGCATGCTGGATTCTGCCGGTCCTTAAGGCTGTCAGTCTTTTACCAATGCCGCGTTGCAGCGGCCCTTCCATTGTGAGTCTGCTGGTGGTTGGGTGGCTTGAGGGGAAATAGCCGGGTAAGGGGGGTACGACTCCGGACGTCCTCTCGACCCAAGCCCCCTCGAATTATTAACCGTGCAATGGCAATCTTGGCGTCTGCTTTTAGAAATCTCGGGGCAGGGCTGTTATTGCGCGCGGTTGCCAAGAGAAGCGGAGGTTGTCGTCAATGAATCGGATGGTGTGGCGGCAATACATGACGAGGGCAAGCGAGAGGGGTCTGGGATGAACAGCCATCGTGGGCTTCGGCAATTGCCCCTTGCGCTCTGGCACATACGTCAGTCTCCACGGGTTGCGGAGGGGGGCTTCGAATCTGCTCTGATGCTGGGTCAGCCCGTGAGTTCGGCATCCACGGGTTTCAGGAGGGCCGCTCGGCGTCAAGATCACAAACTTGCCGATATGCTGGCCGGACCGATGAATGGGGGCAGCAAGAGGCACTTAGCGAGAAAAGCATCTCATGGAAAAAAACTCGTCGATTATTATCGAACATGAATATCGCTCTGAACGTTGGATAAGATCCCTGACCCCGATCCAGATGGACAACAAAAGAGTAAGAAGAAAAAGAAACCCAGGCAACCCGTTTCGTCAATCCACGTCATCCCCTCTGCCGCGCCCCCCGCCCTCGCCGCCGTCCTCGTCCTCGTCCTCGTCCTCGCTCGCGTCAGGATACTCGGAGCCGTCTCCCTCCCGTCGAGCGATGTACTGCTTGACGAAGCGCCCATCAGGGGCCAGGCCGGCGTACATGAGCGGGGTGACGAGCACTGGCATTCCCTCGCCTCCCTTGAGACCCCCCGTGATCTGCGCCTTGATGAAGCCGAGTTGGAACCCGGCCATCTGCCAGACGAACTTCGGGTTGGTCTGGTAGTACGTCTTGAAGGCGACACTCGCCTTGAGCAGCGCCCAGTAGCTCGTGCTGCCCGCGCCGCGCGCCGCGAGGTACGGCTGCTCCAGTAGGGCCGCCGTCTTAGGGTCGAGCCTGTTGGAGCCCGAGCGGCCGACGGCGTTGGGCTCGATGGCGAGCCACTTGGCGTATACCTGCTTGACCCTGTCCGCGTAGGGGACACCGTCGCGGTTGCCCATGTACCGCTTCCATTCGCCTGCGACCGCGCTGATTGACTTGGTGAGTGAATCGAGAACGGCGTGGAGCGAGCGAGAGTCCTTGGTGAGGGCCTTGAAACCTTCAAAGTAGACCGCCAGGTCGGGGTCCCACCACTGGGCGGAGCCTTCGGAGCCTGCAGCCGTGGAGCGCTTGCTGGCAGTCATTGACTCGTGGAACGACTGAAGCTCGCGGTCGACGGCCGGCTTGGCGATGTAAAACCTGAGATAGTCGATGATGTGGTCTGGCTGGCCCAATCCGTTCCAGTGGTCTCCCTTGTACGCAGGGTCGTCGAAGAACATCCTGCCGTGGAAGCGCTCCCTGCGAAGCCGATTCCAGCTCTCCGAGTTGAAGATGATGCCCTGCTTGCTCTGGTCGACGAGATTGCCGACGAGGCTGCTGAGAAGAACGGCGGCAGCGTTGCTGACGCTGTTGTTGTGGTAGCAAAGCCTCTCCTTGTAGTTGGTGCAGATGCCCAGGTAGTTGGGCTGCATTGCGAAGACAAAGCTCTTGTTGATCATGTCGTAGACAGCCTCGTGCCGGGCGGGTTGCCCAGTCTGCCCGGTGTGGCGCACCAGTTCCTTGAAGGTGGTCTTGTCCTTGCTCAGGTACGCTGAGAGGTCTGGCTCGACGGGCAGCTCGGCGTTGACAAAGTCCTCGACCAGATCCGGGTCCCAGCACACCCAAGCCATGTCACCGTCGTAGTCACCTCCCGAGAGCTTCTCTGCCAGCGGAATGTTTCCTTTTGCCGAGAAGACGATGACGTCCTTGAGGGCGTGGAGCTCGGGCTTGAACACGGCGCGGACCTTTTGCACGTCGCTGACAAAGTGGGCGGGCGAGCGGGCGACGAGGACATCGCAGTCGGCCAAGAGCGTGTACGACACGTCGTCCGACTCGTCACGGAACTTGGACGAGAAGCCGACGTGCACCTCACCCTCCTCGAGCACGCCCCAAAAGTCGATGACCATGTAGATGTAGGCAGACCTGCCGACCTTGATGTTGAGCTTGGTCTTGAGGATGTCGCATTTTTGCTTCTGAAGCTCCCAGGCTAGATCTTGGGTGTACTTGTTCAATTTCGGGTCGAAGCCGCTGTTGAGGAGGAATGACAGGACCTCGCCCTTGCTCTCCGGGAGTCCAGCCAAGAAGGGGACGCGGCCGTTCCTGACACGGTCGGACCGGCTGTTGGAGTTCTCGTTGACCCATTGGCGGAACTGCACGGGGCGCTTCAGGGCGGTCTTTTGGGTCTCGAACTGCTTCTTAAGGTCATTCTTCAGGCGGTTGGCGATGGCGCTCCTCATCCTCACCGAGTCCTTGGCCCTGTCCTCTAGCACGGGCAGGAACTGCAGGTTTAGGCTGGCGGGCTTGAGCTCCGAGGCCACGCTGCGGACCTCGAGCGTCCTGTGGTGCGGGTCGGCCCAGTCACAGTCCCACTTGCGCTGGGACGGGTACGTCTCGATCCAGTCGACGTCCCCCGAGTCGGCAACGTCCATAAGCCACATGCCCTTGGCGGATCCCATGCGTCCCTGAATGGCGGAAGGAATGTCGCTGAGGCCGAGGGCGTCGCGGATCTTCCTGGCTACGCTGCGAGACATGCGGCCGATGCCGTCGTTCATGACCTTGCCGATCGGGGAGAGGATGTCCTCGTCGTGGTGCTGGATCTGGTCCGCCTCAAAGATGACGGCTGGGAAGGTCTTGCTCAGGCCGAGCTGGATGCGCGAGAACAGCTTCAGATGGGGCTGCCATTCGTTGAGCTCGAGCTGCAGAAGCCAATCCAGCATCATACTGGCGGCCAGGGCGGTGCGCTGCTGAACCGAGTCGGTGGGGATGTCGTGCCTGGAGCGGACGGTGGTGCGGCGGAACTTGTGACCGGTCTCGGCAAAGAAGTGCACTCTCTCCTTGAAGGTGGCTTTGGCATCTGGGCCGAGCCTGAAGTCCTTTGCAGGCTTCCTGTACCCAGCATCCTTTGAATAGAATGCCTGCCACTGGCGACCAACTAAAGAATGCGGCCGCTGGGTCAGCCACGCGATGAGCTCCTCAGCGCCCCCGTCTTCGAGGATTTGTGGCGCGTTGAGCGCGGTCGGGGAGGGGATGAGAATTTCCATGAAGCGGTCTGAGCCGAAGCGGCGTGTCAGTCTGCAGCCTTCGTCGAATCTCAGCGGCTTCATGTCGAGCAGGAACAGAGGGCCAGTCTTGCTGGGGTTGAATTCCAATGCGGCCGACATTACCACGATGTTTCCACGGCTCTCAAAATTGTTCTGGGCGGCTGCGAAGGCCTCAGCCGCGGGCCGCTCGGGGAACGACTTTCCACGGAAGGGCTCCAGCAGGCTGAGGCTCCTCCAGATGCCGGCCATGTCCGAGGTCGCCCACTTTGGGTCGTATTTCAGGGTGTCGTCCTCCAAAGGGACCTTGCAGTGAAGGCAGATGCGAGTGATCTCCCAGGCCACGGCCAGGGGCGCGGGATGGAGCCAGCGAGGGAACTTTGCTGTGCGAAATGGTCAGTCAACATGCGCCATCGAAAGGCCGGTGGCTCAGCTGGGTGATGGTGGGTCAGGGGAGAGGCAGAGAAAAGAGAGCCACTTACGCCAGAAATCTTGCAGTCTCTGTTGCAGCGCAGTCAGGTGGTGGCCTCCGGCTTGCTCGAGGGCATCGTGCCTGGCCCATGCCTGCAGGGGAATGTCCTGCGAGCCGGCTGCGGCGGGCAAAGGGGATGAGACAGGGCTGGCAAAGGAAGATCGCGAGGCAGGCCGCTGAGCAGGGCTCGCGAGTTGGCGAGGTGAGGCGTTCGAGTGACTCGGGGTGGGCGTCGGCCGGTGAGCGATGTCAAAGCGTGGGGGCGAGGGGATGGCAGTGCCGACAGAGCGGGAGGAGACAGTGCGGGTGAAGGAGCACTTCTGGTCCCACGGATCTCCGTTCATGGTGGTCTGAGTGGACCGCTGGCCGTCTCGACGGCTGAAGAGGCTCGACGGCGGCCTGGCACCTCCTGACGACTCGGTGGAGCTGTTAAGGGCCTCGTCCTGCTGGGTGCGACTGCGGGGCGAGCATTCGACGGGCGGGCGGCCGAGGCGCTGTCGAGTTGGCACGTTGTCGAGCGCATCGGCAAAGATGGAGCCTCGAGTGGGAGATCTGGAGCGGGATGGTGGCGAGCCGGCAAGAAGGTGGCCCCTCTGTCGCTTTGGGTCCTGGCCGTAGACGTAATTTCCATCGAAGGAGCGCTTGGAGCCGATGGAGGCTGGCGAGTTGGGCGAGGAAGGCGAGCAGGCGCCACTCTCATCACTGGGGACTAACGCAAGGCCTGCGGTTGCGGCGGCGCGACTGGGGCGGGGGATGAGAATGGAGCGCTTCCTCTCGGCGACAGAGCTTTCGATGATGGACATTAAAATGGTCTGCAAGCCCCATTGCTCGCCGGGGGTTCGGGCCTTGGGCGGGGCGGTGGCGGACGGGAGCGTGCCGGGGTCCGCGCGCGGCTTGGGTACCCAGCGGAGACTCGCAGCTTTGGCCTCGTTGAAGAAGGAATCGAGGGCGAGGTCGAGGCCGTCGTCGCGCTGAAAGTAGAGAAACTGGATGCCGCGACAGATGCTGTTAGAGCGGGCAAAGTGCTCATCCTCCTTGCTCAGTTCCGTGCGCCGTTTCGGGCTCAGGCTCGGGTCGGGGATCACAAGTCCGAGCCTGTAGTCGCTGTTGAGCCCGCGGAGAATCTGGTCGACGGCAATGTTTCCGCTCATGCGCTTGCTGGGGGTCTTTGGCGGCCAAGCCGTGACGGCGACCGAGCTCATTGTTTCTCTCTTGTCTTGTTGCTTTGCTGCGCACAGCCGCGGGAGACAAGGTACTGCGAAATTCAGCGTGAAGGCGCGCTCGGCAGAGCCATGGGATGGGGATGGGGGTGGTTTTGAGCGAGGTTGTGAACAGAGCCTTGTCGACCTTGGGCCTGGTCAACCGGGCTGAGTGCTGCGTGGGTGATGGTTACAAGGTGAATTCCGCCTTGGGGGCTTGGTGGGCCTCGATGCAGCATGCACGGTCGGGCCCACCCTTCTGCCGCAAGGCTCGCGCTGCCCAAAGTGAATGCGAATCCAATTGGCTGGGGGCTTGGTGCTGCCGTCAGGCGCAGCAGTGCTCAGGTGTGCTCAGCACACATTGTTTCCTGCACAGGGCGGTTGTTCAGTTGCTATCAATTGTTGTTCTGGATCTTGTTCTTGTCATCGTTCCTTAGTGTTGAGGGGGTCGTCGAGTTCCACAAAATCCCCGCAAGCAGGGGTCGCCCTCGGCCCTTCGCGCCGCGCCGCTGGCAGCCAGCCACTCAGCGCTCAGCATCCCACGACCCAGCGCGAGCATTCTCCACAAGACCCTCGCCATTCAACCACTGTCCCCATCCATTGTGATTGTCTCTCAGGGTCCAACCTCCTATCTGAGTCTTGAGCGCATCGACATGTGCATCGCGCACAACGTCATTGCAAGGGATCCCGTAGTCCATATGGACACAAGTAAGAATGATGCGCTCGGCCGTCGCCCCAATCCAGGTCCCCCAGCTCGGTGGCCCGAGGGCCGTCATGCTCCGTCGCTCGCATCGTGTTGGTGGCGCCAGCCGGCGTTCGTTGGACGTGATTGGTGAGATGTTGATGAGAGGAGGCGATGCCATGCGGGTGGCTTCCGTCCCAACACTGGGGGCCCAGCACTGATTTAAGTGTGTTCAGTGGGCTGCGGTCAGTGGCTGCAGAGCTTGGCTCAGTGGGGCCAGCGTGGGAGGGTGGGAGAAGTGGGGCGGGCCCAATCCCAGCTTCGCCGCCAATCCCGAGCTTCCCCACTGCGCAATCCCCATTCCCGACCCATTCGCGACCCTCAAGCCGCCATCTCGGATTTGCATCGGTATTCAACACCCGGCCCTTGCCTCTCCATCCTTCTCTCTCTCTCTCCTGTCCAGCGTCAATCCAACACTTATCTTGCACCTCTGAATCGCAATCCAGCCCCCCCGCCGGACCTGCGCGCCAACCCCCTCCCCCCCACTTCTCCAACGGGGACCGCCCCCCTCCCCCTACCCTCCTCATCCCCCCCCTCCACCTGGCGGCCCCGTCTCCGCCGACTGCCGCGTTCCCTCATTCGGCCCTCACTCGGATTCCCTCCCTTCAACGGCCCTACCCGTGCGCCTGCGCCCGCCCGTCCCCAGACCCCGTCCCCCATGTCCGACACCCACGGCAGCCCCAACCTCGAGGATCTCACGCCCGAGGAGGCCAACCGCATCATCCACTCTCACCGCAAAGTGCGCTACGGTAAGTCTGCGCTCCTCGGCTAGCTTCGTCCTCCCCCAAACCCGAAACCCCGCCGGATCCCGTCGCCGACCGCCCGTGTGCTGCTGGCCCTGCACACTCCTGCCATGGGCGACGGGCGCCATCATAATCCCCCTGGACGCCCGTCATGGGGATCGTAGATCACTCACCAGTCTCGACAGGCACCGCGTGTTGGCCATGTCGCCAGCGCAAGGTCAAGTGCGACAACAAGAGCCCCTGTGAAAACTGCATCAAGCGCGAACACGCCCAGCTCTGCTCGTACAAGCCCAACCGGTCGGCCGCTGGGAAGAGCATCTCCATCGCCTCCGAGAGCAGCTCCACGCCGAGCAAGAAGCGCCCGCGGTCGCCCGACGCGCCCGAGCCGAGGAGGAGCCTGAGCAACGAAGCCCGCGAGGCCATCAGCGCGTACGGTGAGTCAGCCATCCCGCATCCGACTCTGCCTCCCCTAACCCGTCCCCGTCCACAGAGCCCGACAACACCGAGACGACGCGATATGTGGGCCAGAACAGCATCCCAGCCCTGCTGAGAGAACAGACGTCAGCCGACGAGCCCGCCGAGGCCAGCGGCATCCGTCAAGACATGCGCTCCCTCCTGGGCCTGGACAACTCGGCCCCCTTTCCGCTCATGTCCTCGCGCCATCTCGACCGCTTGACGTCCGACATCTCATCCGAGCTGCCGTCTGACCGCGAGGTCATGAAGTGAGTTTTTGTTGTTGCCCCGACTTCCGCTTCCGGGGCCGAGAGCTGCCAAGAAAGAGGAGAACGTGGCTCACAAACCTTCGCCAGACTCTTCCGAACATACAAGGAAATCCCACAGCCCTTCTGGGGTTTCGTCATCGACATTGACGACCTCGAGTCTCGGCTCATGGTCTACCTCGAGGACCGAGCAAAGAACGCTAGAGCATCCACCAAGTCGACGAAATCCGTCTCGGCATCATGGCTGTCTATCCTCTTCGCCGTCCTCGCCGTCGGCTCGCAGTACCACGACTCCCCTTACCATGTACGAACGAGGGACTCGCAAAAGTACATTCAGATCTCGTTCCACTTCCTGAGGCTCGGAAACTTTTTGCTGAGGTATGGCGCTCACTCTCCCCGGCTCCCGGCTTGAAGCCGCCTCGCTGACTGCGTTCAGGCCAAACTTGGACTCCATCCAAGCTCTACTGATGACCAGCTTTGTGCTGCTCAACGACATGAAGGCTGAGGCCTCGTGGGCATTGCTCGGCTTGACTTGCCGCCTTGCCCAGTCGCTCGGCCTCCATCGGACGCAACCGCTTGATGGCCGGCAAACCCCTGATGCTGCGAGGAAGGAGATGGCGAGGAGGAAACTCTGGTATGAAGCCAACAGGTGCAGGCGCAGACGTGGATTCGCGGCTAATTCTCTCTCAGGTGGACGTGTCTCTGGCACGATACGCTTACGTCCTTGTCGTTTGATCGGTACCGAACCCCTTCAAGCCCGCTTCTGGTGCGAAAAGCTGACCAGCCCAGCTCCCCAATGACAAACATCCCCTGCTGCCCAATACCGCTCTCGCCAACCGCCAACAGCGAAGGATGGGCATACATCGAAGCAATGCACCACCTCTGCCAGATCATCTCCCAGAGATTGAATCCCGACGCCGTCTCCAACGCCACCTACGCCCAGATCCTGGAAAATTGCGAGGCTGTCGAGAGCATCCGCAACAAGCTGCAGATTCAGCTACGCAGCAAGGAGACGTGCAAGTCCGCCATGGACCGCCTGCAGCATTTCGCGATACGGCTACACACGTCGTACATGATCTCGGTGTCCTGCCGCCCCGCGCTGATGCGGCGAGACAACAACCACCTCGAGTCGACCCAGAAAAAGTTCCTGGCAGACCGATGCAAAGAAAATCTGACAGAAACAGTGCGCATGTTCCTTGCCATGCACCAGTTGTCCGTCATTCCGACTCGCTCGTGGGCGTTCACCTACCATGGTCTGTCGTCGGCCGTTCTGCTGGGCATCCTGGGCGAGACCAAAACCGATCCCGAGGTTCGCCAACTCCAAGGTGACCTCATCTCGGCGCTGTCTGCAACGGCAGCAAAAGAACAAACGTCCCCCCATCCCCACATTGCCAAGTCAGCCCACGACATTGAGCTGTCGGGGCCCCTCTCGCGGGCTCTAGAGGCCCTCAAGAACATCTACGACCACGGGTCCGTCGTGGGCCCCCAAATCAAGCGAGAAGGTAGCATCTCCGTCCCGGCGTCGGGGACACGCACGCCGCTCCCCGGCCTGCAACCTGGCGGGCTCCTCGCCAACAACGGGCTGGGTCCCCATGATCGGCCCACATCCTTGACTCTGGATCCGCACCAAAACGCCGCCTTGGCCATGACAGAGCTCCAGCAACAAGGAGGGGGCGCTGTGGCTGATTTCTCTGCCGGGTAAGACGCAGAACCGCGGTTTGTTTGTCAGACGCCCTTGTCTAACGGTCAACCAGCATCCCTTTCTCGCAGATCCCGAACGCATCCGGGGCCCAGCAGCTCCCAGACCTGTCCAGCTTCGATCCTGCCAGCTACATGTCTCCGATGGATCTGTACGATTCCATCTTTTGGGGTAAGAGAGCCAAAATGCGGCCCTGTTCATTCGAATATCCTTGATTGACCCGCAACAGAGTCGCCTGATCCATTCAATACCGGCATGGACTCGATGAACTTTGATTTTCTCGCCCACCCTCCGCCTGGGCAACCACCGCAACAGCAGTTCTACTTTTGAGATGTTGGTTCCTCCGGGGTGATCTGCGTTGATGATTTGTATGTACTATACCACTCAATCCAGGTTATTGAATATTCGATCAGATTTTGGAACAATCTCTTCATCATGATCGTCAACGTTATGCTTGGGTTCCGAGTCGTTGTTCTCGATGATTCTAGCGCCACCGGCTGCTGTCGGGCAGGAATTGTCATTGGCATGAACGTCATTTCCCGGTTGAGCGAGGCTCCGTCGTTGAGCGCCGCCTTCCCAAGAAGCATTGAGTTGTGTGGATCATTCGCCCTGGCCCCTGACCAGCGGTTAGGGTTTGAAGTGAAAGGGCGACCAGTGAACTCCCCATCTCATCGCCAACAACATACAGTACCCAAGTCCGCCAGTATTGCCCAAAAATGAAACTCTCATGCGCCATTTTTCTCCTTCAAGTTCGCCTCGCCCTGGCCGCGCCCGCACCACCCAGAACGAGCTCTGGGGCTGGGCTGAATGAAAGTTTGTGTTCTGATCTCCTGGCCCACCATCCATCCATGCAACTTGACTCCTTTGAGCTGTACTTCCGTCCTCCAGCTGATGGATACGGTCCAGATCCGATGTCATCATGGTTTCACAAGTACCACGGCTACGATTCACACGTCCACTTCCTTCACCGACTCGCCGCGGCCCACCCTTCCGTATCGAGAGTCCTGACAGCCGGCAAGTCGTTCGAAAAGAGGGATATCTAGGGCATCCACCTCTTTGGGAGGTCCGGTCCTTGGGAGAATCCTGCAATCGTTTTTTTTGGAACCGCCCATGCGCGAGAATGGATCAGCACCATGGTCGCTGAGTACATTGCGTACAGTCTTCTGAGCGAGTCCCATGTTGATGCGGACATCAAGCACGCCCTCGACAGCTTCGACTTTTACATATTTCCTGTGGTCAACCCCGACGGTAAGATACTCCCTCCGGTCCCTTTTCCCCTTGGAATCATCGCTGACACGGACGCAAAAGGTCTTGTCTACAGCCAAACCAAGCGTCGCATGTGGCGCAAGAATCGGCAGGCACAAAACGGCACCTCCTGCGTCGGCCGCGATCTCAACCGCAACTGGGACATTCACTGGGGTCAGAACGGAGGTTCTTCAGCCTCGCCCTGCCACGGGACTTATCGGGGGCAAAACGCGTTTGATGCTCCCGAGACGAGGGCTCTCGCCATGGAGCTAGAGGACATCAATGAGCGGCAAGGAATTCGGCTCTTTATCGACTGGCATGCGTTCGGGCAGCTGGTCATGCATCGTGGGTCTCTCATCCTCACTCCACGTCCCGGTCCCAGGATCTAACGCAGCAAACAGCATACGGATACTCGTGCAACAAAAGCCTACCACCCTTCTCAGCAACCGCCTGGCTGGCTGGGGAGCTCGCTGAGGCCATGAGAAAGGTCCACGGCACCAAGTACAAGTCGGGCACGGCGTGCAACCTCCTCTACGCGACGTCGGGGGACAGCGCTGACTTCGTGTTTGAGGTGCTCGGGGCGGACTATGCCTACACCGTGGAGCTGCGGCCGGGTCGGTTGGATCAAAGGGGGTTCAGGCTGCCCGAGAATGAGATCATGGAGACAGCTGAGGAAGCGTGGGGAGGGGTGAAGCATATGTTGAACCTGATACATCATTATTGACGCTGGGAGAAGGAGTTGCGGAGTGGTGGAGGGTACATTTATGGAGTATTTACTCGAAGCAGGGTAACCAGACAGCCTTTCATCATGATGCAACCCAATCTTTGCGCAATGATCGCCTTGATTGAAAAAGGGGTAAAAGGGGGCGAAGGACTCTTGGGGGGGAGACACCATCGTCACTCACACCAACCACCCGTCTGAGAAACAATCGCCCTTCGTGATGGCGACGGCACCGCCAGATCCGGGGGTCATGTGGGAGCCCACAGGCCCAAACATCCTGCGCGGGCATCCCATTGCGGTCCAACCGTCCACGGCCCAAACGGTGAGGCGGGACGGTGATGGTGTGCGCGACAGCTGCAGGGCGGTCCGTGACCTCCTGACGAACCGCCCGACTATTCAATGGCACGGATCGCCCAGCCCGCAGCGCTGCAACCCCGGGGCGGAAGGATGCGGGGTGCGGGGGGTCGCTTCGGGGCCGAAAGGTGGTCAGCCTACTCCATAAGCACCTGGCTGTCTCAGCGCCCGGATCGGGTCACAGTCACTGTTCTTGGCTTGGCTGCGGGCGGCTGGGCGGCGGTGTCACGGCTGCCCATCCTGCTGGAACCGTTCGAGCGGCGCTGGGGGCTTCGACCCAGAAAAACTGTCGGCCGTGCGTTTTGGTGGTGGCTGCATCGCTGCCGCCCCTGTCCTGTCTCGTGGAGGAATCGAGATGGGCTCGGCGGATCCAGACCTAGTCGATAAGATGGGGTCGCGCCGTGGGCCGGGGACTGGACAGGATGTCTCCTAGATTGTTCAGTGTCCTCAGTGCGTGGTTTGTTTTGTGTACGATTGTTGTGAATAATTGCGAGGCCCATTTACAGTCTTTTCAGGTTCGGTTTGCAGCATCGACAGGATGGACGACGACGACCGCGGTCCCAACATGCTGGCGACCACTTGGGCGCTGACCGGCCTGTCTGGCGTCTTTCTCGCCGTGCGTCTTGCTTGCAAGCTCAGGACGAAGAGGCGGCTTTGGTGGGACGACTACGTCTTGACCTTGTCTTGGGTGAGTTCCCTGACTCCAACCAGGGTTCGGTCTACCGTGGCTGAAGGCTAACTGCCACGCTCCCACCACAGGTGATGCTTCTCGTCTCCATCGTCCTGGTGACGATGAGCGTGCCCCGAGGACTAGGCAGGCACGTCAAGCACGTTCCTATCGAGAACTTATCCACCCTAGGATTCATGGGCAACTTCACTGGCACCTTCTCAATTCTGGCCGCGGTATGGAGCAAGACGTCGTTTGCGCTGACACTGCTGCGGTTGATGTCTGGCCGGGTGAGAATCGTCTTGTGGGCCATCATCGCGACGATCAATATCTCCATGGGCCTGAACGCCGTTTTTATGTGGACAAGGTGCTCTCCAGCGTCCAAGGTGTGGAATCCGTATTCTCCCGGGACGTGCTGGGAGCCTCACGTCTATCCTGCATATGGGATGTTTGCAGCAGGTGAATTCCCTGCTTCAGATCCTCTCCTCCAATCCAAGGCACAATGACACTGACAGAACGAAGGTTACTCGGGCATAATGGATTTCGTGCTGGCACTTTTGCCGTGGAAGGTTATCTGGAAGCTGCAGATGAAGCGCAAGGAGAAAGTTGGGGTTGCTCTCGCCATGAGCATGGGCGTTTTGTAAGTGGCATACAAGCCATTGAACCACGTCACGCACGGTGTTTGTGCTGACAACTGTCGTTCATCTAGCGCTGGGGCGACCGCTATTGTCAAGACCACGGTGATCCCAACACTCGCATCTCCAGACTATACCTGTAGGTCTGAGACGAATTATCCACCGCGATGTTGCGGCGTGCTGACATTCAGCAGATGTGGTGGCCCACTTGATCCTGTGGTGCGTGTTTCAGAATTGACTACAGCTTTGGCAGTCCTGAGCGGACGGGCACCTCTGCTAACATTCTCAAGGGGCGCGGCCGAGTCCGCCGTCACCATAATCGCGGCATCCATCCCTGTTCTGCGGACACTTTTCCGCGACCTCCAGACCCTAAGCAGACGACAGTATGGAACAGGGAGGCACGGGACACATACGGGTTCAAAAGATCCGGTCGACATGGAGATGTCTCGTGGCCGAGTAACGGTGGAGAGGACAATCACGGGCTCTAGCGCCGGCAGCAGCACCCGACGGGATTCTTGCGGCGAGATTCTGCAAAGAACAGAGTTTATGGTTACCGTGGAGTATTGCAAGGGGCATGGGGATGATGGTCACTACGACGTTCAGCGAGTCTAGCAAGGTGGTGACGGTGACCCAGCGTCTCATGCTGCTGAGTCCTTGGCCTGTTGACATGCTTGATGGAGCCACTGAGCTAGTTACCCTGTTACATCCTTGATGATGTATTCAGCATTTCCTATTTGCGAACGTGATTCATGAAGCATGAATTGTAGGCAGGCGTGTGGCCACTCGGCCCTGGAGGTTTGTTCCACGCCAAGGGGGGGGATTGGGGAGGTGGGGGTTAGGGTTGCAGAGGGGAAAAAGGCCAAGCAGAAAGGTGGGGAAAGGTGGAGAAAAGGGGGTTGCGAGCCTCAGTCTGTTTACTTGACAGCCACCGTTTGGAAGCAAGGCTTTCATGGATGAATTTGTACTCAAGGACACTAATACACCATCGTGACATTGACTCAAGCCATCCAAGCAAGGGAACAATACCGTGATCTGTCGAAGACAAGGAGACGGATCCACCAGCCGAGAACCTCCAAGGCAGACCCCCAGCTGAGAACTTCAAAGGCAAGGAAAGCAATCCAATACCCTCATAAGCCTCGTTCAGCGTCCCGGAAGCTTCGTCAGCCCTGTTCAAGTTAGCAATGGCCTCGGGAGATCAACGAGGATGCCAAGGGAGTCGACTTACATCCGCTGGTCTGCTCCCTCACCGTCTCCTTGATGGTACACTGGTTGGCAACCGACATGGCCTGCTTCTTGATGGAGCCGCAGCCATCGTAGAAACACTCTGATTTGTCCATGGCCCTCTGGAGAGAGTCACCCTTCCACCCAAACATGTAATCGGCGTGAGTTCCTGCGGCGGTGCCCTCGAAACTCCAAACATAGGGATTCGGCGCGCCCGACGGCCACATGCTGTTGAGCTTGCTGGTATCCCAAACAGTCTCAAATGCAACTTCTGTTCTACAATATTAGTCATTGCTCTCCTATCTGGGCAATAAAGGACCAGGATTGACGTACGGGGCATTCGGACCGGGTGAGTGGAAGGGCAGGCACCGGCATTGATGAAGCCGTCGCTCTTAATCGTGTTGGCCATATGCGATTGGTGGTCTGGGGAATCGAGATTCTTGCCGTCCCAACAGCTGAGAGTTTTGTTGCGTTAGTATTTGGTGGCGGTTGACCAAAAATGCTGATGAACTGACGCTGGGAAGTGCTGGGTCGTGAAGATGCCGCCCGTGCACGGACCAGTGGGGAATGTGTCCATCTCCCGACCTCGGCTCTGGCCCGTCAAGCACTGATAGCGCAGGCCGACGTGCGGCTTGCCGGTCTCGGTCGGGCTGCCGACGGTCATGCGAAAGCCCTGATCGCAGAACATTAGCAGTTGGTCTTCCTTCCATGCCGCTGTTGGTGTTGTGAGAGTGGGTCTTGGTCCCACTTGTGGGCCGCAGTGGGCCGCCTCCCGCAGCGGGTCACCATGTGCAGGGGGGAGGGGGCAGGGGGCCAAACGGCGGGAGAGGGTGAAGAAGGGGAGGGTCAACAGATGGATGGCCTCACCGGCTTGAAGGCGGTAATCTTCTGCTGGTTGAGATTATCTCTCGACAGGTCAAACTGGGTGTAGTAAACCGTCAGACCTCCACTGGCGCCCTGCGAGCCGCCCAGCAGAGGCTGGACGGGCAAGATGGGCACGCGGAAGTAGCTGCCGTTGGTGGGATGCTTGAAGTACAGCTGGGCCGTCCAGTAGTTGGAAAAGTCCTCGGCCATCTGGCAGGTCGTGCAGGTGGCCCTCTCGCCAACGTCGCCCTCCATGGTGGCGTTGAACGCGTTGCCGCCCACGATATGGTGGACATGAGCAGCGGGGATCGCGCCCGGCTGAACAACTGGGTCGAGCCTCTCGATAGTTAGGGTCGAGCATGGGAAGCGAAGACCGGCCTGGGCAGGCGCGATCAGCGCGAGAGCTGCGGCGAGGGTCTTCATAACGCTGGCGATGCTGGACAATGACCGCTTGGCGTTGCAGGGACAGGAAAAAAGAAAACGGATGCATGTTGCCCAGGCTTCTCTTTATAGTCACCCTTCTCGTCTTGGGTCATTCCCCGGCACTTGCGGATTCCACTCCCGGTGCAAGAAACCCAAAGTCCTCCGATATTCGAAGCATGGCGCTCCGTCGTTTCGGCATTTGGGGCGTCCAACCCTTGGCGAGAAACGAGCCTGGTCTTCATATCCCACAGAAAGTGAGAGACGCCTGACCAACGGGGTGCGCCAGGTGACGCGCGAATCGGCTCAACTCCACCTACACCCAGGGTCCTTATCCGGTGGTGTGGGAGCGCTATATCGAGGGCGGCAAATCCACTTGGCGATGCTTCGGATCTCGGCAAATGAGCCCTCTATGCCTTGCGCCGGATCCGCGACGACAGATTGGCGGGAAATGCCATGGGGGTCCGGGAGCCATGTCGCGGTCGCTTAAGAGTGTCACTTTAATAGCCATTTATGTTGAGTGAGGGGAGTATTCTTAGACCTGCGATGTCTTCGGCTGCCGTGAGGACTAGACTGGATTACGCGTGGCGTTGAACAAGGCAGGGGCTGTCGCGGGGTGACAATG
Organism: Staphylotrichum tortipilum; assembly: GCA_033296695.1. Classification (NCBI taxonomy): domain Eukaryota; kingdom Fungi; phylum Ascomycota; class Sordariomycetes; order Sordariales; family Chaetomiaceae; genus Staphylotrichum; species Staphylotrichum tortipilum. The sequence goes on along the minus strand of MU855409.1, from coordinate 20,927 downwards.
TTTGATTCAGGGGGCGGGTAGGCGCTCGGGCCAAGTCGTGACAGGCGGTGGCATGGATGCAAGCAACACTGCTTCCTGTCAAACGGAGGCTGCGAGCCTGAGCTGCAGGTGAAGACGTGGAATGCAGTGGGGTCGACCTGTGAGGGGCTGATGATGACATTTTCCTTTGAGAGACGGATGTCAGACTTGCAAGGGATAATCACAGCCCTGGGCATGGAGAAGGGACAAGATCCAGTGACCCTAAGTGCCCCTTTATAACCTGAGTGTCGTGCTGACCTTGGCACAGCAACTCGCTACGGCTGGTGCACACACCAGCAAGTCTTCCGTAGTATAGTGGTCAGTATGTGAGCTTGTCATTCAGCCCGACATCGCTCGAGACCCGGGTTCAATTCCCGGCGGGAGAGGCATTTTTTTTCTTTTGAGCTTTTGTCCTATCCGCCCTTTCCTCCCTCAGCTGTTTCATTCAAGCAGCAGCCACTTTCCCCCTTTGTTGAAATCGCGATCAAATGCACGACCACAAGACCAGCAGCCAGACAACCACGACGCATTCTCCCTGCCATCACCGGACCAGGCGGGTGGGGCATGGGAATTGTCGGCCATCGGCGAGGAGCGGCCCTCTCTTTAGAGTAGCCAAGCAGTTCACTCGCGCGAGACCCGCGCCAGGTTCTGGACCTGCTTTTTAGGTGCATGTGCCCGCCTGACATGGTCCCAGGTTGAGGGGCAACCTTCCTATCTCAGGGGTCTCCATAGATTACCAAAGTGGGGTTTTAGTGCCGTTTACCACTCTGGAGGCGCAACGGTTGTCGCTCTCAGGCAGCGACTGCAACATCGAGGCTCATTGCAGTCACTTCATCCAACTCACCGTGTTTGAATCTTATTTATTCTTGGTTTGTTCACCAACCATCTTCAACGCCCGCAGCCGCAGCCAGATCGGAGTCAGTCACACTTGGAAAATGTCGGCGCCGCAAGAACTCTCGATGGACCTTCCTGTCGTCGCCCTCGACGTGTTCCTCCACCAACCCCGCGATTCGGCCGAGGTGCAGGCAGAGTGCGCCAAGGCAGCATCCGCGCTGATCACGTACGGCGCCCTGGTGCTGCACGATTCGCGCGTGTCGGAGCAGGACAACGCCACCTTCCTGGACCTGCTCGAGGACTACTTTGCGCAGCCCGAGGAGCAGCTCAAGAAGGACGAGCGGCCCGAGCTGTCGTACCAGATCGGCGTGACCCTCGAGAACACCGAGAAGCCCAAGTGCGCCGTCGACGAGCCGTGCCTGCATGTCATCCAACGCCTCGCCCCCGAGGAGCGCCCGCTCGACATCTCGGCCCACGACCCGGACCCCAAGTGCAGGTTCTTCTGGCGCATGGTCGAGCCGCCCCCGTACAAGACGCAGTTCCCCGGCCTGAACGCCGACAATATCACCCCAGAGGCCCCGCACATCAAGGAGCGTTGGGGGCCGGTGATGAACCAGTGGGGGACGTCGATGAAGAATGCGTAAGCGTGTCCGTGTAGATGATGGTGAGGGCTTGGGAATCAACTTTGGAGTGGACACTGAACTTGATGATCCGGCAACAGGGTCGAAGGGCTCACTCAGATGGCCGCACTCGGTCTCGGCCTCCCAGCTGATACCTTCAAAGATGCAGGTCGCTATGGGTATGTACCTGATATCACCGACCGGCAGCACCCCGCTGACCTCCATGCAGCCCCCATCTCCTCGCGCCCACCGCATCAGACCTCAACAAGTACGGCGAAAAGGACACCATCCTGGCCGGCTTCCACACGGATCTCAACTTCCTGACCATCCACGGCCGCTCGCGCTACCCGGGCCTGCACATCTGGGCCCGCAACACGGGCAAGCGCATCCCCGTCAAGATCCCCCAGGGCAACTACCTGCTGGTCCAGGCCGGCAAGCAGCTCGAGTACCTCACCGGCGGGCTCGTCAAGGCCGGCTACCACGAGGTCGTCGTCAACGACAAGACGATCGAGGTCATCAACGACCGCAGGGCGCGGCTGCCCGACAGGCCGCTGGTCCGCATCTCGTCGACCTTCTTCTGGCATCTCTCGTCGGATTACGACTTGGCGCCGATCCCCGAGCTGGCTGAGAAGGCCCGAAGCATCCGGCTGGAGCAGTTCAACCTCGGCAAGGACGAGGGCGAGGAGGTTGAGTACCCGCCTATCAAGGTTGGAGACCAAGTGTCCAAGTGCGTATCAACTCTCTACCCTCCTTTTCGTCTTGTCTCAGGGAGAGAGCCAGCTGACAACTCGGCGCACAGTGAATTGAAGCACATCGCTCTGATGGCGACCAGCTGAGATTTCTCGTGGATCTGACTAGTTGCCACAACGTGGCGTGACATTTTATGTTTTCTTGACGGAGGAATCGATCTGGTTGACATCATTTGAATAATAGCGAGTCGCAGGAAGATCAGGATTGCGGGGCGACATGGAATAATAAATTATCCCAACTGCAACCCCCCCCCCCCCACCGTGCCCCTGGGAGTTGCTGCTCTCCCCACGATCGTCTGGCCAAGAAGCACCGACATATTGCGCTGATTTTCTTTCATCAATCTGTTCTGTCATATCGACTGCATCCCACCACAGGTTCATCAACTGCCCGCTCCCTGCTACATTCTACCTAGTTACGGACAGCATTGTCATTGTGCTCAGCCAGCATCTTGAGCGCCGCCACCCGCTTGTCCGCCAGCATGTACAGCCTCTCGGCCGTGACCTTGGGCTCCTTCCTGCGCGCCGTCAGCAGCTGCGCGCTCTTGAGCAGGTTCTTGATCTCGCGGCCGTTGAGCGGCAGCCGCGCGAGCCGGTCCAGGTCCTGGTCCGAGACGCCAAATTTGTCCGGCCCAAAGTGGTCCAGGAAGTTCTGCCACACCTGCTTGCGCGCGGCCGCGTCCAGATCGTGGTACGGCAGCAGGAGGTCGATGCGCGACTGGAAGGCGTAGTCGATGCGTGAGAAGCGGTTGGTCGTCAGGAACAGGATTCCCTGGTAGTACTCGAGCTTGGTGAGGAACACTGGGGTGATGGGTGTGTCAGCAGCAGGAGAGGGCATGTTGGGGAGGGGTAGGAGAGGAGGATACTTACCTGAGACGAGCTCGTTCCTAGTCAGGCTGTCGTCGAGACGAGCCCCCAGGAATATATCGGCCTCGTCGAGCAGCAGCATGGCGTTCCACAGCCGGCAGAGCTCCAGCGCGCGAGTCAAGGCAGGCTCGACGACCTCGGGGCTGCTGCCCAACATAGCGGCGCTGACCTGGTACAGAGGCACGCGGGCCTTCTCGGCAACTGTTTTGTGTGTTAGCTTTGGGGCGTGATTGAGAGAAACGCCTAGGGTCTCTTACCAGCCTCGGCCGTGTACGTCTTGCCAACACCGGGGGGGCCAAACAAGAGAATTATGATGCCGCGTCCTGGAGGAGGAGTGTGGTTAGCAGGGCCTCGTCAAATCATGTGAGTCTGTGGGGAAGGAACTGTTACTCACCCTTCTCGGGCACAAAGTCGTCGATAACCTCCTCCGATTTGGCTTTGCTCTCGACAAACTCCCAGGCGAGCTCCTTCTCGCCGCCAGGGAGCACCAGGTTGTCGAACGCCTTGTCGCTCCACTCAATGTCACTCAGGTTGTCGATGAGGAATCGGCCTGTCCGCGTTAGCTCACAAGCACCACCACTCCAGGTCTCTGAGGAGAGCTCATACCCCATTCCTTCTGCTTGAGGTCGTAGCCAACCAGCCACGGTGTGGCCAGCAGGCACTCGACGTCGGACAGCTCGGGGAGGTCCTCAACCCGGGAGTTGGATTTGGACTGCCGAGTGACGGACATGGGCGCTGCCACCGGTGTTTCCTCATCATCGACCTCGGCCTCGTCAACCTCCGCGTCCTTCTCGTATTCGGCCTCGCCGTTGTCAGCCTCCTCGTTGTCGTCACCATCCCCGTTGGACTCCACCAGTTCGGTGTCATTGTCATTCGCCTCGGCGGTCTCTCGCAAGATGCGCATCGCAGGCTTAACCAGGTTGTTGCTGCGGTAGTAGGCAAAAGCATCGATGACGACCCGTCCCGAAACCTTTCTTGGGTTAGTCATACTCAACGAATCCTTTTCAGGAGAGCGAGAACTCACCGGCTGCTCCTCGCCCTCCGTGTCCATCGGAACCCTGACACCGCGGTAGTTGAGGAAATGGTAGCCCCTGAGCTGCTCGAACCGGCGCCCGCGCGCCGTCATGGCCTCCTCAATCTCTCCCCGGTTGTGGGCAAACCGCAGCGGGTAGACGAGCAGGCCGGTGACGCGAGTAAGGCCGGCGTACCAGGGGATGGAAACCGTCATGGGCTGCCAGCCGCACTTCTCGCCGTCCCAGTCGACATACTCAACCGAGATGTCGTAACAGAGGCGGGACCGGGACTTGTAGTACTTGGTGACTCGGCAGACGGTCTGGACCCCCCACATGGTGGTAAGGACGGTCTCTCCGGGCGGGAAGATCTGCCAGAGGTCATCGTAGTTGATCTTGCCCGTGGCCCGGATGGATGCAAGGTCCTGGACTGACGAGGCTAGGATGGGCTCCATGAAGCTGACTAGCTGGTCCGCGGCCTGCTGTTTCGGCTGCTGGTCGGCCGTGTCCTTCAGCTCCTGGTGCAGGGCCTGGAGACGATCCCAGCGATGGACGAGGGCGTTGTATGGAAGGGCAAAGGTCCAGCCCTCGAGGTCGGGGTCCATGTCCTGGTAGTTGGCAAGGGCCTCGCCCAGGAAGGTCCTCATAACCGGGCAGTTGATGGTGAAGGACGCAGTGTTCCAACTCTTGTCGTTGCTGTCGTAGGTGTGGCGGTGGACAATCTTCATGCTGTTGGCCTCAGCCTCCAGCTCGGCCTGGGCCTCCTCGTTGACGGAAAACCTGGACCAGCGGGACGGACAAGAACCATACTCGCAGTCATGGCGATATAGCCTGCGGACTGGTTCGTCCGTGGGCTCGGCATCATCAGTGCCAGGGGAGGGGGCGTCATCCTTGTCAGCAGTCTCTGCGGCGAGTTCCTCGGTCTCAGCGTCAGCCTCGGCAGCCGTGGAATCACCTTGGCCATCTCCCGCCGCTGACATGGCGTCGGTGGTGACGGAAGCATCATCGTCCACAACAACGACCTCGATGTCGTCGGAGTCGACGGGGTTAATGGGAAGGTCCGTCGTCATGGTGAAGGACGGGGAAGGGATGGTAGACTAGAGTTTGGGGTGGTAGAGTGTTAAGGGTCAAGAGTGTCAAGAGGGTCAACACTAGATGAAGATGTGGGATGCGGCGATGCGTTGAACTGGGAGAGGTTCTGAGGGAGTCGTTCTGGCCTGACTTATACACAATTCCTTCCATAGAAAGCAGGAAGCAATTGGGGGCCATGCCGACAACGCCCTTTCGCCAGGCCCTCTAACAATGCGCAATCAAGCCCAGCGACCGGGAGGGGCTGGGACGTGATCTGCATGGTCCTTGGTCCAGCAAATCAGGGCCAGTAAAGAGGGTGCAAGAGGGCGCAAGAGGGTGCTGCTGCCTGGGCCTGCCTGCTCAGTTGAGGGGTTCATGCATCTGTGGACAACACAGCCAGCACCAGGAGCAAGAGTGCACCAATAACGGGCTCACATGCTCCCTCCCAAAATCCCCCTTGAACAAGACCAAGATGCCCGACCAGCCCCTCATTCATTGTTTGCATAGCCACGAGGCCGCCGGTTGGTTGGTTTGTGGGCTACATACAGCATCTGCATGCTTGGACACTGAAGAGCCAATCCAGCCCCTTGTTTGCTTGGATCTGCGTTGGAGCAGCTCCCAGGCAGCCGACTGCAGCGCTGCCTGGCCATTTTTTGAGCCGCCGCCGACCCATGCCACCAACAACACGGCTCAGGAAAAAAGAGGAGCAAAGCCAAAAAAATGGTTTGTCAAAAAGATGAAAAAGAAGTCTCTCCCGCCGGGAATTGAACCCGGGTCTCGAGCGATGTCGGGCTGAATGACAAGCTCACATACTGACCACTATACTACGGAAGATTTGCAGGTGTGGGCACCTGCCGTAGCCGTTGGTTGGTTGGACGGCGGAGCGGAATAGAGGATCAAAAAGGCCATTCCCCACATTTTGAGCACCTCAAGCAACCCATGCCCGGGACCAACTCATGTTTGACGGTAAGTGAAAAACTGGCAACCGAAACTGAGGGTTCAATGATATGGAGGTAAATGGCAGAGAGACCTGGAACTCTGATAGAGCTGACCCGGGAAACGGAGTGGTTGTACCCTGCCAGCATAAAGGTCATCATGACAACGACCAGAACGACGCTGCAGGGAGCGGATGTCCGTAAACAAATGTCCTTGGGCTAGTCAACAGTATTCAAAAGGCTCATAGCGAGTGACATAGATCCTTTGCCAATGTACAGTATGCCAAGTGTATTTCTCAAATCCAGGAGACGCTCGCTAGCTACCTGCAAGCCGCTGATGGTATCATGCGCCTCAAAAAGCTAATCGCAACATACCATCCAAGTCCCCCCTGGATACCATCCCCATCCAACCCCCTATCCTAACACCCCCTAATGTTCATTCAACCCAAGATGGCCCCCTTGTTCTCCCACCAAAGCTCACCACAACTCCCCATACTCCCTATCCTCCTCCTCCCCTTCCTCCTCATCCTCATCCCAGCCCCTCCCCAACCCCCTCCCCACCTTCCGTTCCCGCCCGTCCAGCACCCCCACCACCGGCATCTTACAATCCCCCGCATCGACCATAGCGACATCCCACGGCCCCCTCATCCCCGCATCGTGCAAAATCTCCACCAGCCCCTTGGGCGTCATGCACACCAGGGGCTCCAGTCCCTCATACCGCGCGGCGCGGGCGTGCGTGGGCTCGACGACGGCTGTCCAAAAGCCATGGTGGGCCTTGTCGCGGCAGCCGAGGGCGTGGCTGTAGCGGGCGCGGCGGAGGAAATTGATGATGGGCTGCAGGGAGGGGAGAGGCGGCATGCACACGGCGGCGGCGGGGTTCATCGCAGCGGCGCGGGCCTGGGCCGCGAAGAAATCGCTGCTGAGCTGGTGCTCAAGGCGCTCGAGCAGGTGGTAGGCGTGGCGGAGGGGCTCGGCGTGTTTGTCCTTGTCGGTGTGGGCGGCGAGGAATGCGGCGATGCGGAATTCCTGCAGGTCGGCGAGGTCGGTGCGGTTGAGCATCACGCGCGGGAGAAGGTCGCGGCGGAGCCAGGTCAGCACGGCGGTGGTGTCCCACCGGGTGGGGTCGTAGACTATGTCGGAGCTGGCGAGCAGGGCCTTGTCGTCGAGGTCGTCGTCGGCGAGAACCGTGGCGGCGAGGCTCCGCGCGCGGCCAAAGTCGAGGAGCTTGAGCTCCGGCACGAAGCGGCCCGGCGCAAAGTGCAGGACGAGGTTGAATGAGTGCAGATCACCGTGGAAGACTGGGGTCGCGAGGGCCGTGTGGAGGAACTCGAGGGTTTCGAGGACCTGCCGGAGGAAGTTGAGGGCGAGTGCGACAGGGAGGGCCACGCGCTTGGCCTTGCATCGCATGAGGAAGGAGAAGAGGGTGCCACCGTTGCAAAGCTCCCAGTAGGACACCCCGCGCCCGTTGTCGCCTGTCAGCGTTGACGAGAGGAGCCGGGGGACTCGGAGGGTCTTGCCAGTGACGCAGGCAACGGCTTGGAGGCGCGCGACGACGCGCATCTCGCGGGCGAACTCGTACCCGGCCCGCTCCAGGCCGTGGACACGGCAGCGGCGCCGAAGAGACTTGCGGACGCAGACGACGCCGTCGGAGCACCGGCGCACTAGCTGAGCCACGAGGGCGTGGCCGCTGCTGAGCCCTCGGACATAGAGGCAGCCGCCCTTGAAGTCTTGGTAGATGTGGGCGTATCGGACCCGGGCAGGGGAACGGACGTGGGAAGACATGATGGAAAGGCAAGGGGGCAACAGGGGGCGGAGTAGGCAAATACCGAGAAGGAATACTGGGTAAAAAAGAAGGTTGTTTGTGGGGATTGTGAAAATCAGAGTCGGTTGATCGTGGCAGAGCCTGAGCCGGCTGCTGTGGACGACATAGACTTGGATATGGGGGGTAGTCTGCACACGGCGGAAAGAGAGCTTGGGGCTGGGGTTAGCAGATATGGATAGTCGATCGTCCCCTTAACACAGTAAATAACCAAGATGCGGGTTTTTGGTGAGTCGCCACCACCAGGATGCGCTTCACAACAACACGGCAAGTGCTATACAGGATACGCGCGGCTGAACGCCAACCCAACAACACCTCCTCCTCCACACCACCGAAACTACGTGCGCTCCAACGACGTGACCAGCACCGCCAGCACCAGCACTGTGTAGATACGTCATTTCCACCCGCCAGTTGGCAACCAGAAATCAGCGGCCGGGGCGCTTGGGGCGGTTGAAGGCCTTCTTGACCTCGACGTGGGGATGCAGCTCGTCCATGACAAGCTGCTCGGTGATCTCGCTGGTGTCCTCGACCTCGAACTTCTTTTGCGGCTGCAGCCCGGCCTCCTTCTCAGCGACGGTGAGCACGGCGCGCTTCATCAGCGGGTACATCATGCGGAACTTGATGGCTTTGGTGCTGAAGGAGCTGGGGCACGTGTAGAAGAACAGCAGGGGGCTCGACTCGGCTTCGGCGTGGGTGTGGGTAAAGCGGAAGAAGGTGAAGCGCGGCTCGGTAGCCGAGATGGTCTGCACCAGGTCGGGAATGGAGGTGGGCGCGGCGGAGGCGTCGGGAACCAGCTCGACGGACTCGGAGTCGGGGTTGATTTTCTGGGGGAAGGCACAGTGTCAGCAAGCGGCGGCGATGATCGAAGTGCAAAATGGGCGGGCAATCAAGTGGCACTCACCAGCATGACCAGGGACCGGGTCTCAGCGCCCAGGTCCCTCAGGGCTTGCAAGGCGTCCTCGGCGACGGGCATGGCCAGGTTCTTGCTGAGGTGGATCTCGCGCGAGCCGGTGCCCATGCCGGCCTCCTGCTCGGCGCGACGGACCTCACCGAGGCTCCGCTCCTCCTGGGTAAGCGGGGCGGCGATGGCGCTGTGGGCGTCGTGCTTCTCGAAGCCGGCGGGGCTGAGCTCCTCCGGGGTGGTGGTGAAGAAGGTGTCGCGGAAGTGCTCGCTGCCCAGCTCGCGCACGAGGGTCAGGCGAGTGGAGGCGAACAGCATCTTCTGACGCACGGGGGCGGTGTCGGGCACGTAGGTGACGGCCACTAGGGCCGGGCTGGAGGGGTAGCGGCGCAGGATGATGTAAAGGGCCTCATTGGGCTTGATGTGGGGGCGCAGGAGCGACTCGACGTTTGCGGCAAACGAGGCGGGGGACGAGGGCGTCAGCAGTTGCAGCGGGCGCAGCTGTTCGGACGAGATGGTGGCGAGCAGGCCGAAGTGGGCGTCGTTGGCCAGGAGGTCGGTGAATTGGGAGACCAGCTCCTGCGAGGCTGCGGGGAGCGGAGGGGGGAGGGGGAAGCGGTTAGCGGGGGATCTGCCATTTCCGTATGGTGTGGGTGGTGTTCTGGATGCTGGATGGGCGCACCTGAGATGCCGGACTGCATGGTGAGGTTGTGGTGTGGTCCCGGCCTTGCTTCCTTGTTTGGGTTGAGGGGTATGGTTGACGATGCGCGGGACGCGGGGAGAGCCGCGCGACGTCAGGCACAGCCTGCCCCACAGCCGTCCTGGGGCTTGGTTGTGTGGGCAATTCCCCTCTGGGCTGGGCAATTCCCCTCTGGGCTGGGCCCCACCGCGCCAGATCTGAGGTGGGCCCACTGAGGACACCCAACACGGCCCACCTGCCACATTGGGTGCGCCCCACCTGCAGGACTGGCCGCTGGCTGGGTTCGGGTTCGGCATCCTTCTCTGATCCGATCTTCGCCCCGAGCTCAACACCAGACAAGTGCTTGACATCGAGCCGGCATCCAGTCTGCAGTTTTGGGGCGACTCTGATACGGCACGCCGAGCGCATGGGTTGGCAAACCCCATGGGGTGGGACCTGGTTCGTACTTTTGTCAAGCCGAAGCCAGTTCAAGAACTGCCCTCTCTCTCAACGAGCGGGAACATGAACATACGACATCAGTTCTCGGTCAATTTTCTCGACTGCAACCAGCCGCAAATCTTGCGCTCACAGATCGGGATGTGACGCGACCAACACACCCACTCAACCTCGGCGAGGGCGTGAGATAGGGGACGGCTGGTTGGGCACCTTGGGGACACAAGTTCCCTGCATGGGGACAGGGCATGCCTAGCAAGCACGACACCAAACCTGAGCTGGCCCACGCCCAGGAACCTTGCCTCGAAACACTCGGGTTTGTCTCCAACTCGCACGCGTTGCTTTTTTACCTTTGGGGCCAACAAACCAAATCTCCATCGGCGAGGCCTGATTGATGGCAGTCTCGCTGTCTCCCAGCATTGAATTCCTGGGTGGCCCGGTGGATCGATGTCTGTTCTGTCCATTGGCCTTGGCAGACCGCGCCTGGCAGCGCCCAGACCCCAATTTCGGCCAGCGCCTTGCACAAGGCCCATCCCCCTGCTGCCGCCAATCACAACTGGAGCGCACCGCCAAATGGGGGCAAGCGGCCAGGCACCAGGGGCGCCAACCAGATGAAAATATCACCCAGCTGCCCTCCCGTCCTCTTTGACCTTTTTTCGCTCTCTGCTGTCATTCTGCCTGTCGGCAATAATCTCTAATAATCGCGATCCCATCACCATGTCGTGTTGATCGACGTCCAGTCTTTTTTATCTCTTTTTTTTTTCCCGCCTGTCGGTCGGTGCCCCCACCAACTGCAGTTCGTCCCTGCAGCGACACACAAGACACAGACACGACAATCCGCTCGCTCTTTTCTCTCTCCAGCGCCATGGCGCCCCACGCTCACTTCTCCACCACTGCCGCCGCCGCCGCCCTCACCCTCGTGACAGTCGCCGCCCTCACCTCCACCGCTGCCGCCCAGCACGTCCTCCTCCCCTTCTCCCAGCCCAATGGTGTGCCCACCCTTGCCCCGCGCGCCGAGCAGGCCACGCTGCGGTCGTCCGCGTATGCCTACCTCGTCGATGTCGCGGTCGGCACCCCGCCCCAGAAGCTGTCGCTCCTCGTCTCGCCCACCGCCCGCGACACATGGCTCCCCAACGCCAACACGCGCGAATGCTCGCCCGAGTGGTATTACTCAAGCTCCTACTACAGCGACAGCTCCACCTTCAAGATGCCCGCCCACGAGTGCACATGGGGCAGCTACAATTCGAGCCTGTCGTCCACCTACCTGCCCGCCAACCGCCGTTACTCGACCTTTGAAGCCGACTCGATGGATGGCACCTATGCCTCGGGTGTAAACGTCACCGACAAGCTGGTCATTGGCAGCCTCGAATTCGACGACTACCCCATGGGCGTCGTCGAATCCACCTCGCGCTGGGTTGGCGTCCTCGGCCTGGGCAAGAACGCCTCAGAGTATCTGTCGTCCTACTCCAGCTCCTCCAGCTCCTCCTCAAGCTACTCGGGCTCGTCGATCGGCCTCTACAACACCATCCTTGACCGCCTGGTCTCCTCCGGCAAAATCAAGTCACCCGCCTACAGCATCTGGCTCGACAACGCCCAGGGCACCGCCGGCGGCATCCTGTTTGGTGCCGTCGATCGGTCGAGGTACACTGGCGATCTCGTGCGCCTGCCCGCCTCGTCCATCTACGACTACACCTACTCGTACTCGAGCGCCTTCGGTACCACCATCAACAGTATCAACGGCACCTCCAACTCCCAGGGCGACATGCCCGCCATCAAATCCAACGACTTTCCCCTCGACGTCACCCTCAGTCCCGCCGATATCCTGTCGTACTTGCCCAGCTCCCTGGCCGACAAGGTCGCCGAAACCGCCGGCGCCACCTACAACAGCACCTCTCGCTTCTTCACCATCCCCTGCGATGCCGCCAACAACGCCCGCTTCTCCATCGAGCTGGCGGGCTCCGGCGGGCCGAAGCTGAACGTGGAGACGGCCGACCTCATCGTCTCGCCCACCGTGTTCTCTTCCAGGTACTACTACACCACCCAGCTCCCCAACAATACGTGCCTGTTTGGCATCCAGAAATACTACTCGAGCTCGTCCTCATCCTCATCGTCCTCATCCCTGTACGGCACTTACAACTTGGGCAGCTCCGTCCTGCGCCGCACCTACCTCGTCTTCGACCCTGCCAACCAGGAAATTGCCCTGGCCCCCGTCAAGTTCCCCGGCTCCTCTGCCCCGTCGCCGGACATCGCCTCCTTCGAGAGCTACGGCGCCTCGGTCCCGTCGTCGTCCTCCTTCTGTTCTAGCAAGTACTACTGCGGCTCGTCCAACACCGGTTCGGGCTCCGGCTCCGGCTCTGGTTCTGGGTCTGGGTCTGGCCGCAACTCCACCGGCTCGGTCTCGGACTTGGCTAGCCTGGGTCTGGACAAGTGGCAAAAGATTGCCGTCGGCGTCGGCGTCACGTTCGGCGTGCTGCTCCTGATTTCCATCATCACGGGCGTCATCGTCTACACCCGCCTGCGCCGCGCCCGGGACGCGGCCGCCAAGGACGTTGACACAGAGAGCCAGAATGGCGAGACCCCGCCCGCGCCTGCCATGACGCAAGTCCCGGCGGCCGCCCAGAACCCGACGAGAGGCTCCGTGGCGCAGCCGCCGGGCACTCTGCCCGTCATCCGGGAGAGGCAGGAGGACGGTGCTATCGCGGACACGGCGCCCCAACTCCCGGTCCCAGTCGCGTATCCCGTCGCGCGGTCGGTGACGCCGCCCGAGCCGACGGCGTCATCCAACTCGAACCGCGCGTCGGTCGCCGTGTCGGCCCTCTCGGATGAGCCGCAGACGAGCCAGACTGTGCCGGTGTCGGAACTAGGGGAGTCGGCGCCTCGGTCGCCCAAGGGGAAGGGGAAGGAGGTGGCGTCGGGTGATAGTTGATGTAAATGAGGGTGTTGAATGTTTGTTAGTCGTAATCGTAATGGAGATACCCCTTGTGCTCATCTGTTCTGTGCCCACCTTCTCTGCTAATAGTATCTATGTTATCTGCGTCCCTTGGTAAAACTGTCGAGTCTCTCCAAACCAAAACGGTTCAGTCATCTCACCAAAGTCAGTAGAAGGAAACACATCCTTGGCAAAAGTCATCGGGTAGTCATCATATATCATTATGGCTAGCTTGGAGCATATATCCCAAAACCGAGCGGAGTCTCCATGTACAAGACCCAAACAAGTGGTGCGAGCAAGCTGAGATTAAAAGGAAACCCACAAAACACTCCAATCCCAACTCCCAAGCTCCTCCAGCTCCCTCTATCTCTCGCCAGAAAAAAAGAACAGAACACGTTCTAGCTGTTATATAGTCGTGTTGGGGGGGCAATCCAAACGGTCGTCAAATCTGTCTCATCCACCACAGCCAACCGACAGACAGATCACTCCATCTGCGACTCGACGGCCGTCTCGTACTCCTCGTCGCCCTTGCCCTTCTGGACAATGACCGGGTACGGCGCCAACCCGTCATCCACCGCCTTGTCTTTCTCGTCAACCTCGGTGTCGCTCTTCTCGCCGCCGTCAGCGTGCTTCTTCTTCCTGTTCCTGGACTTCTTCCCATCAACCTCGCTGTCCCCCTCGTACGCATCGTTCTCCTCCTCCTCCTTCTTTTCAACACGGGCTGTCCGCGCGCCACCGGCATTAGCCTGCGCATTATCCAGGTCAACCCCGCCCTTCTCGCCCATGCCGCCCTCCTCGAGCTCGCCGCCCTCCATGACGACGCGGAGCTCGAGGTCCTCGTCCTTGGAGTAGACGCGCAGCCCGACCACGCTGATGGCGTTCCACGGGTCCGGGTCGTTCTCGTCGTCGCTGTCGTCGCGGTACTTGCTCGCGGCCGCCGAGTTGGTGGGCGGCGGCGCGGCCATACGTGGTTTCCGCGACATGTCGTCGCTGCTGTAGAGGACTTCCCAGTCTTCGATGGGCGAGGCGCTGGATTCGCCGTCGGAAGTGACGTACATGTTGGGGGGCTTCTTGGCCGGGGGAGGAGGTGGGGGGGGCTTGGGCCGGGC
>MU855408.1:22505-70450 GCA_033296695.1 Staphylotrichum tortipilum | reverse complement strand
GAAGGTATGCACGCCCCTGGTCTGAGGGCGGCGGCAGATGGTGCCGTGGGCCTTGAAGGCAAGGCGAGGCGAGGCCAAGCAAGGTCTGGGGGGGGGGTCGCATGCCCTGTTCCTGTTTTGTTGATGGCCCATTGAGGCGGGATTCAGGTTTGGGGGATGACGTTTTGGTGGGCGAGGTAGGTAGGCAGGTATCGGCCGAGCAAGGCAGCCTGCTTCGGTAGGCGTCAATTACACAGTGCCCGTCCAACAACAACACGCGTGCTGCTGCCGATTTCTCGAGGTGCCACGGGAGTGTTGTGGCAGGTTCTTTTTGTGTTTGGGACCCTGCCCTGTCGACTGGTCTCCTGGGGAATCAGGATGTTGGTATCACAGAGCTGGGGCGCTTGCAGGGGCTCTGATGTCATTGTGGTTTTGTGATCAGGCGGTCGGCACAGCGTTCCCGAGGGGTGCGGCTGCAGTTGTCCGTCCACATGTGTGTGGACAAAGCCTGCATCGGGGCGGTGTCGGCGTGGCGTGGTTGATTGGGCGTCCGACTTGGGGTATGATGATGTTTGGGTTGTGAACTTGATCGGCAGGCAGGCACGACACTGTTTGTTTGGTAGGCAGTCAGGCGGGAAAGGGATGGGCAGTTGGTCAAGGGACCAGGAACGAAGCCAACTGGAGTCTGTTGGAGGCCACCTGCAGTCTGTAGAGGTCAACTCAACTGCCCGTCGTCTGTAGAGCCCAACTGCAGTCTGTCTGCCGGAGGTCGAGGCCAACTCCAATCGAGGCCAAAGCAGACCCAACAAAGAAAATTGGCCAAGCGCTGCACAGCCCCAACCTCATAAATGCCATCAAAACTCGAACTTCTACCTGAACTTGTCCAGCTCGTGCATCCAAAGTCGAGCTTGATCCGAGTTGGAATCTGATTTTCAGGGTGCGGCCTTCCAAGCGTACGACACAGTGTTCATCTCCCATCGACAGAGTCACTCGCTCACCCAGACCATCCGAGTCATCAGTGGCCTCCGCTCCTTTCTAATTATCCCTTGGCCCGGCCCGCAAACAGTAGCGATGGCTCACCCTCCGGCTCCCTGATATCGTTCCACTACGGAATACCATTTTCCCGAGGAAGATGCCGACGACATTGTTCGAGTAGCTGCTTACGAGCGTGAAGACTTCCCCCGGGCCGTCATTTGGTTCTCACCTTGCGACCACGCCGCTATCTACAACTCAATCACGACGCCCTTCCCACGAGCCCCAGCCCCGGGTGCAGGACTCGACTGACTTGGCCAACTCCCCCCCGAGCTCCTTTATGACTTGTTTTCTCGTCTGGATATGCGCTCTCTCTTCCACTTTCGACAGGCGACTCTCGCTTCGCGGCGAGCCGTCGACTCGTTCCGACCATATCAGCTGGTGGCAACGTATGGACGCAACCTTTTTTGCGCTTTGCTTCGAACGAGCCTCGCTAACGACACTTCGTTGCACGAATTCTTCCGAATACTATGTTCAAAACCCTGTGCCTTTTGCGGCGAGCTCGGCACCTTCGTCTCGCTCCTGGCCTGGGTCCGCCGCTATTATCAGTGCATCCAAACGGCTCCAGAAACCCAAGTGGAAAGTCTCGCCAGGGCCCAAACCCACTTGGCCTTAACAGAGGCCCAAATAGAGCGACTGAGGTCATTCAGAACCCTGCCTGGGCTCTATGGATTGATAGGTGGAGTGTCCTCCCCAACCCGACTTAGGGTCGTTTCTCTACACCATGCCGCCCTGGCTTTGGCTTTGCAAGCCATGCTAGCGAAGGATCACAGGAAGCAAACTCGGACGAAAGGAAAAGGAGAGACAACCTCAGAGGAGCGTACGTGCTGCCTTGTTACAACCTACGGGCGAGCTGTGTTGAGCACGGGGTGTCATGTGTTGGTTGTCATCTCGCTCCCGTAGCCGCCCTCAAGAAAGAGGGCTCCCAGAGCTATGCGCGTCCAAAATGGACATGGGACGCCCACGATAGGGTGTATTCCTGAGACTCCTTTTTGAAACACTTTCAGTGGTGTGAGTATGCTCGGGTACTGTGGAGAGAAAGCGACCAAGACCGCGGTAGATCCTGGGCGGCTGAGCGACCTGAGTTTGTTCGGAGAGGAGGTTACATTAGGTAGGTAGGTAGGTGCCGGTTAGCATATGAGGGGATTTGGGTTTGGCGTGAGTCACCTCAGCATACCCTAATGAGAGTTGAAAATGGGGGTGACCAAGGCAGGCTTTCCAAGTAGAGGCCTGTCGTTATGGAAAAGATAATAGCTACCTACCAAATGCATTCGAGGCCGGAAAGGTGTTGCTTCTCTAGCAGGTATGTAATTGCAGAACTCTCAGACATCAGTTGCAGGCAACGGGGCATCATGAATTCATAAATCCGCGTAGGCTGTGGTTTGCCTCTGACTAGGTTTCTCAAAGAGCGGCCAGAGGCATGGACTGACGGATGCCAACGGCAGCCTCGGAAGGAGGCAAGGCCACCACAAGAGTACTGAGTACCTAGTATGTGGATTCTGGAGGACAGATTCTCAAGGCACACAATGTGAAAATGGCCACCCGGTTCTCCATGCGTGTTATTGTTTAGTTCTTGCCTCCAGCCGGTGTGTACGCAGTGCCCACATGGTACGTCCCACGAAGGTAGCCTGTGCTCGACTTTCTTCCCAGTATTAAACCCTATTCCATTCCCAAAGTGACAGCAACCTCAAAATCATGCCCATTTCACAGCCCCCAACCTGTCTATATTTCCTCACCCGTGGACAAGGCTGAATACCCCTCGCCCAACACCAAAGTTCCGACCTCTCAAACCCACCGACCAATCGCGCTCCTCTTTCCCCCCCTCCCCCAGGATGCAACCCTCCCACGACCAATGGGCATCCTCCTCGCTGTCGTCATCCCTCCACAGCCGATACAAAGACCCCCAATCCGGCTGAGTCGGCCCCGCCCGCCCGAGGATGGCGTGCTGGGCCCGGCCGCGCCGCCCAACTCCCCCGCCGCCGCCTCGCCGCCGTTTTCCTCCTCCTCCCTCGTCTCCTTCTCCGACTTTATCACCCCGCCCGGCAGCCCCGCCGCGTTGTCGCTGTCGTCGTGCGCCATCGCCTCCACCGACGACGAGGACGAGGACGACAACGAAGAAGACGAAGGCGAAAAACCCCACGGCCGCAGCGAAACAAGGCACCCAACCTGCGCGACCACTCGCCGCGACCGCCATCCCCCCACGCCGCACGCCCTCACCGCGCCGTTCAGAATGGGTTCCGACGCCGCCTCTTCCCCCCCGCCGGCCTGGTCCGAGTCGGGAGGAGACCACGGAGCGGCGCCCCCCGCGGGTGAACGGACACCCCTCCTTGTTGCGCGCGGCCGCGCTATTGGCGGGGCGGAGCTAGCACGCAACGGGCGCGGCGGGAGTCCCCCCGAGGGCGGTGGTCAGGTGCCCCGCTATCACGCGACCAACGACGGGGAGGCTGATGAAGGTGAGGCTGATGTAGAGGCTGGGCTTGTGGCGATTGGGAGTGGCGGTGGTGGGGGTGGGACATTTGGGCGGAGCCTGGGGGCGGTGGAGGCGTTTGCGATCGTGGTTAGTATTGTCATTGGGAGTGGGGTGTTTACATCGCCGGGCGCGATCGATACGAATGTGCCGTCGCCGGGGACGGCGTTGGTGGTGTGGCTGGTTGGGGGGGTGTTGGCGTGGACTGGGGCGAGTACCATGGCTGAGTTGGGGACGGCGATTCCGGGGGAGGGTAAGGACTTTCTTTTGGTGTTGGTAATGTCGGGGGGACATTCATTGGCTGACGGTTACAGGTGGTGTACAACCCTACCTCAAGTACATCTTTGGTGATGTTTTTGGCTTCCTGGCGGCCTGGACCTGGGTGGCGGCCGTCATGCCGGCTACCCTGGCCATCCTGAGCATCGTCTTCGTCGAGAGCATCTACTCGGCCGCGGGCGTGACGGGTGAGAGCGGCCGGCTCGAGCACAAGCTCCTTGCCGTCGGGGTGCTGGCGTGCATCAGCGTGGCTAACTCGATCAGCACGCGGGCCAGTACACGGCTCAACAACTTTTTTGTGGCAGCCAAGTTTATCACCATCGCGGCCATCGTTGTGGCTGGGGTCGTGGTGTTCGCCTTGCAAATTAGGGACCCAACGCGGGAGGTTGGCGGTGGTGACTGGCACCGCAAGCCGTGGTTCGGGTTCCGGGATAGTGTCAACCCGGATGGGAGTGTCACGCAGTGGGAGAAGCTGGGGCCGTGGGAGATGTTTGGACATTTCTCGGCTGCCTTGTACGCCGCGCTGTGGGCGTATTCTGGATGGGACAAGGTAAGTTGACCAGGCGGGTTACCAAACGACTGAGCAAGACTGATCGTGAATCACCAGGCGATTTATGTCTCAGCCGAACTCTCGGCCCCGGCCCGCCAGCTCCCTCTGGCCATCAACACGTCGATCCCCAGCATCATCATTTGCTTCATCGCGGCGAATGCGGCCTACTATATCCTCCTGCCTTGGGATGTCGTCTCCTCAACCGACAGCGTTGCGGTGGTACGAGTAGTGTCAACCCCCAATTTCCAACACAATTCAGACTAACTCCCCGCAGACGGCCATCACCCGCCTCCTCGGCCCCAGCTTCGGCATTGCCGCGGCCGTTCTCATCTGCCTCGTTGTGGCCGGCTCGCTGCTGGGTAACTCGTTCGTCGCTGGCCGGATGGCGGTCGCCGCGGCAAACCAGAACTGGCTCCCGCGCGTCCTCTCCGTCGTGGGCAAGGTTGGCGGCGCACCCCGGGAGGATGACCCCCAGAAGTCTCCCGACTCGGACGCCCCCATCAACGCCATTATTCTCTCTACCGCGTTGGCCGCGCTGTATATTCTGTTCGGGAACTTCCGCGACTTGTTGACGTTCAACGGGCTGGGGGAGTTTACTTTCTTTTTCTTGACGGTGCTCGGGGCGGTTATCCTGAGGTTCCGGGAGCCGGAGCTTGAGAGGCCGTACAAGCCTTCGATTGTTGTGCCTGTTGTTTTTGCGGTGGTGAGCGGATTTGTGGTGGCGCGCGGAGCGGTCTTTGCGCCGACACAGGCTCTGATTTTGGGTGGGCTGTGGGGATTGGGCTTGGTGTTTTACTCCGTTCGACGGTTCTCGCAGAGGGAGTGATTTTATAGAGATGTGATTGTTTATAACTAGTTAGAGCTTGGTTGGTTGCATTTGGGATAACTAGTTAACTAGTTAGTTAGTTAATAATTCAATAAATACTTTAGAGTTGTGAGTTGCGAGCTGCTGGCTAAGAGTTGCTGGTCTTTGGCGTCTTGTACGACATGTTCATCTTCATTTTCTTTCACTACTTCTGTATAATAAATTGACTGTGACATTCAAATCGAAACATGAACCCTCACACCATGGCGTGATGAGCCAAGTTGCCGAAGTTCTTGTGTGATTTCACACTGCTATCATCCTAGGGTTAGGGTTAACCCCTGGATAACCCCTCTCTGGAAGTCAATAACCGCATCTCACAACGACGCCTCCACCACCGAGTAGGGACATCAAGTCAACAAACACCAACCCATCATCCATCATCCCCAGATCTATTCTTTAACTCTCCTCTAAGAAAAGCAATAAAGAGAATCAACTAAAATGTTCCTCCCCGCCCTCCCCCGCCGCGCCTCCTACATCCTCCTCAACACCCCGCACCGCCGGAACGCCCTCTCCCTCGCCGAGCTCACCTCCCTCCGCGACCAGCTCCTGCGCGCCAACACCTCCCCTACTACTGGCCGCACCCTGCTCCTCCCGCCGTTCAAGCCCTCCTTTCTCCCGCGGCTGGAAGCCGCCCACGCCCGCAGCGTCGCTACCCCCACCCCAGGGGACTTAGCTGACGGAGAAGAAGATTACAGCTGGCTCGTCTCAGCGCGGGCGTTCGCGACCGCCCGGGCGGGGTTACCCTCCGTGCTGGTCCTGGCTTCGCACGGCCCCGTGTTCAGCTCGGGGCACGATCTACGGGAGCTGCGCGCCCTCCCGTCGGGGCAGGTGTCTGAAACCTTCCGGCTCTGCGCGGAGGTGATGAGCCTGCTGCGCCGCAGCCCGGCGCTGGTTGTGGGCCGGATCGCGGGGGACGCGGTCGCCGCGGGGTGCCAGCTTGCGCTGACGGCGGATCTGCCCGTGGCGCACGCCGGGGTAAGGTTTAGGTTGCCCGGGGCGGCGCTGGGGCTGCCGTGCTCGAGTCCGGTGACGGCTGTGGGGAGACGGGTGGGGAATGGGAGGGCGTTTTGGATGTTGGCTACCGCGGGGGATGTGAAGGCTGGGGAGATGGGGGGGGCGGTGAGGGTTGTGGAGGGGGAGGGGGAAGATGGGGTCAGGGCGTTGGATGGGGAGGTGCAGAGCACGGTGGGGAGGCTGGTGGGCATGTCGCCGCAGCAGAGCGCGATGGGGAAGTGGGCCTTTTGGACGCAGGCGGGGATTACGGGGGGCGAGGGCTACGGGGACGGGGAGGCCGGTGGCGCCCTCGCGGGCTCCGGGGGGGATGGGTATCTTGACGCGGCGGCGTGGGCGGGCAGGGTGATGGCGCTGCACGCGAAGAGTGAGGACGCCAAGGAGGGGATGGACGCGTTCTTGCAGAAGAGAAAGGCCGTGTGGTGCGGGTTTGACGGCGAAGACGACGCGTGAAGAGGGCGTGTCTAATCTAAACAGAGTTAATGACCGTTACCGTGGTATGGGCTAACGCTGCCGCTGCTCCAGTCGGGTCGGTTTGGTGTTGCTGTTTCAGTCGCAGCACATATGTAAGGTACGCGAGGTCGACCACCGCACGGTGCCCTGCCTGGCTTGCGACCCAGAAGCTTCTCGTGCGTCGGGCCCCGTCAGGAGACGCCCCGCCCGCATTGCCACGGTGATAGCGAGCTGAGGTTTGATGCTAGTTCCACAGGGCGGCAATAACCGAGAGAGTTCGTTGGGAGAGGCTTCCGAGGTTGAGATCGGCAGTTTGGCTGGTCAGACGATCATGCGGTGGAAAGGGGCCTTCATGCGTATCTCGATCTGCCTGGCTTGAGCGTTGACCACATGGTTCCGGTCTCCTAGATGCCAACATGTTTACTGTGTAGGTCTAGAATACTGACCGCCTCGTCTCTGCCAGTTCCATCTTGACAGTCTACTGGTCGTGACTGCCGTGTCAGGAGAGCAAGGGAGAGTCGCGTGCCTTGTTTCCCATCTCTTGAATTGGATCTCGTCGACCGAAGAGTTGTTCCGTGTTTGATTATTCCCTCTCATCCTGCTGCCCCTTCTCTCTCGGTTGTCGGCCTCAGAGAGACTCAAATCTACCAAGCTCGTAAGACCGTTGGCGGTATTCCGGTGCGAAAAACTGCCACCCCTGGGTGCTCCATCATGCGAGGAAGAATAACCGAGCTCAATAGCGTCGATCGAGGGTCGGCTTCGATCCCCGAACCCAGAGGACTTTGCGGCCCACCTGCTCAGTACCTAGTACCTATTCGAACGCGGCGGACCGTGTTGGTTGTGTTCTGGCGGCCGCCAACTGGATCGGAAATCCCCTCGCAGATGGCCGTTCTCGAATGATTTGCCACGACACGTCAAACTCTGATTATGGGCGCGTGTGCCGTGGCCCACTCGCCCACACCCAACCTGACGGACGGCCCGTCCTTGCTAGTCTGAGGGAACACTGGAGCGACGATGCGGTCGGCAGGATGGTCCTGGAGGCCAATCAGGGGGCCCAAGGCCCAGGGCTGGATGCACGTCGCCATCTGTGGGTGTTCCCCAATCTCGCTAGGGTGGCGTTTCCATGGCCGGGGCTGGCCTGGTCGTCTGGTGCCGCCGGAGGGGGGATGGGTACTCTAACCCGTTCGGTGCTGATGGAGTGGCTCTCTGGTAACCGAACCTCCACCCTTGGAAGGGGGGGCACCAAGCTGCAGAGATGGGGCGCGCCAGGCGGCGGCCATGCATAGTCTCCGGTCTTGGCTTGCCGAAGTGCCATGAAACCTCCAAACCGCCCATCGGGTGACAGCTGGAGCGCTGGGGCTGGCCAATGGCACACGGCAGATGGACGAGGTCGGTTGCGAGGTTACCAGGATGCAGACGACGGGCGGCACAATTCGGGATGCCTTGGTTGGGTTTGACGACATGTGGCTCACCTCAGCTGGGCAGGATGCCTCGTGTGTACTTTGGCCACGACAGGACAAGGCCAGGGATGGCCCAACCCAACCCGCCAGGTAGCCACCGGCTGCAGTATACGGCGAATGCCAGACAGGTGTGTACGAGGAGGACCAAGACGACCAAGCTCATGCCATGACAAGCCGTGATCAGGCGGGGTGGAATCTGATGCCGGAGAAGGCAGGGGAGAGCAAAAAAAAAAGAAGCTTCATCGGCAACAGCCCCGGGGGCCTAGTCTTGTTTGAGGATCGAGAACTCAGTTGTGGAGGCCAACGTTTGCTTCAGGCATCCCTCCTGCTCACGGCGGGCCGCACAATCGGTGGGGATGGGGGATTGGATGGGGATGGGGGCATGGGACATGGGAAGCGAGAGCCTCGAAGGAAGAGGATGGACGTCAAGGCTGCGCGGCAGCTGCACAGAGCAGGCCAGCGGTAGACTCTCACCTGGCGTCTCCACTGCTGGGTTTCGAGAAGGAAAAGGTCCGGGGAATGCGGGCCTCGATGGACAAGGGGAGGGTGTCTGTGTGTGTGGGCGTCGCTCCCCGTCGTCCCCGTCGTCCCCGCGACGTCGGCGGGCATGGGCTTGTGATGCTGGACACCGCGTCGACGGAACCGCAACCCAACATCTCCGGGTCGCCAGCGGGGCGAACTGCTCGATCGGGGTTGGACGATCTGCGATTTGGGCGTTCGGACGTGGTCGCAGCGCTAGCGCTGGCAGAGGTGCGACCCGAAAACGTGCAAACGGCGCGAGCTGCAATGGCACGCAGGTCAGGGCAACCCAAGGAAGGCCATGGCAGAGAACCGAGACAGAGCCAAGGCAGAGCCAGGTCATCCTGGGATGGGGTCCCCACCGCGGGCCAGACCTCCAAGCGCCACGGGGAGATCACGCGCAAAATTGAAGACTCGGGCGGGGACGGGGGGGCGGGGGAGCCGCCTCCTGTGCGCAAAAGGTGGATGATGGCGTGGGCATTCGTTGGTGTTGGTGGTCAGTGTTGTGCGGGTTTGGGTTGGTGGGTGGACTTGGTGGTGCCGTGTTGGATCCCCCCTGGCGTAGATTTGCGGTTCCATGCTTGCAGATTGCAGGGGCATGCGGATCAGAGAGCAGAAAAAAACCGTTGCCCACTCTCAGCCCGTGCCCGCCCACATCGAACCCCCCAGCTCCCGCACCCCATGCCATCCATCCCCATGCCATCCGTCCCCATGCCATCCCCAGTTCCCACCCCCAGGCCGCCACCCGTCCCCTCCCCTTGGGGTTAGGGCCCCCAGACGGGCACGCTAACCAGCACACAGGAACACAGGGCCGATGCCCGACAGCGCTGACACGGCGCGCTCTTCCATCCAGCCCATGCCAGCCCAGCTCAGCTCTCACTGCTGGGCAGTC
The DNA here is from genome assembly GCA_033296695.1 of Staphylotrichum tortipilum. Lineage (NCBI taxonomy): Eukaryota > Fungi > Ascomycota > Sordariomycetes > Sordariales > Chaetomiaceae > Staphylotrichum > Staphylotrichum tortipilum. The sequence goes on along the minus strand of MU855408.1, from coordinate 60,946 downwards.
AGGCATTGGGCCATCCGAAGCGCACCGCGTCTGGCGAATTGCAATCCCACTTCTCCTGCTCCTCTATCCCAATCCGTCCACGCACCATCCTGGTCGTCCTCCCCGTCTTTCCAGACCCCATGGACCCCATGGAGGAGGCCCCTCCCCCAGACCACCAGACCACGCCCACCGCGCGCCAGGGAGCTGGTCCGGAGACACCTAGCCCCAAATTCAGTCGGAGAATTTCTGGTCAATCAGGAGCCAGCGCGGGCGTTGCAGGCTCCTCGCCACCTCTTTGGGAGTCCGGAGGGGGGCCACCCGCCTCCCCCTTTGGGCAACTGGAGCCTCCGGGCATGCAAACCGTCTATCCAGGCGCGCGAGCAGGCCAAGCCAAGACACTTTACTTTGTACGTACACGGCAGCACGCTGCTCGCTCGCCGTCCCCTGGCACGCCGTCAACAACCATATATATCTCTGGCGATGCCGCCTCTCGACGTTCCATCTTGTTCTCGGCATCACTCCCCCTCACCACCATCTTCCCCCACTCGCCGGTCTGAGTCGCCTCTCCCGAGCAAGCCGTGAAGATGTCGTCCCACGGGTCGGATCACATCACCAGCGAGAAGCAGTCCGCTGCTCCCGCCGTCACCGCCGTCGCCACCCCCAAGGCCAGCGGTGGTAAGGAGAAGGTGGTTCACAACGTACGTCGTCCTCTCTCTCCCCGCCCAGATGGTCCCGTTCCCGCCGGTACTGACAGTATCCCCAGGCCGAGCTCTACGCTGCCATCAACGAGGCCAACATCAAGCCCTGGAGCAAGACGTCCATCCACCTCTACTGTGAGCGAGCCAGCCTGCCCCTCCAGCACCACCCGCGACTGAATTGCTAATTGCGGCGATCTAGTCTCCATCTTTGTCGCCTTCTGCTGTGCTTGCGCCAACGGTTACGATGGCTCGCTCATGACGGGCGTTGTCGCCATGGAAGGCTTCCAGAAGGTCATCCCTATCGGCACCGAGGGCGACAAAGTCGCTGTTGTCTTCTCGCTCTACACTGTGTATGTTTTCCGGCGAACCGTGCAGGGAGTCCCCATACGCTAACTGGGGTAGTGGTGCTATGGTCGGCTCTCCCTTCGCCGCCATTATCGCGGATAAGTTCGGTCGCAGGAAGTCCATGTTCGTGGGCGCTGTTATCATCATTGTCGGCATGATCGTTATCTCCACTTCGCACTCGATGGCCCAGATCGTTGTCGGTCGCTTCGTTCTCGGCTTGGGCATCGCCGTCATGACGGTCGCGGCTCCTTCTTACGCTGTCGAGATTGCTCCTCCTCACTGGCGTGGCCGCGCCACTGGCTTCTACAACTGCGGTTGGTTCGGTGGTGCCATTCCCGCCGCCCTCATCGTCTACGGCTGCAACTTCATCAAGGCGGACCACGGCTGGCGTTTGCCCCTCATTTTCCAGGCTTTCGCCTGCCTCATCGTCATGGTCGGTGTCTTCTTCATCCCGGAGTCTCCTCGCTGGCTCATGGCCAACGGCCGTGAGGAAGAGGCCCTTGCGTTCCTCGTCAAGTACCACGGCAACGGCGACCCTAACTCGGCCCTCGTCCGCCTCGAGATCACCGAGATGCGCGAAGGCATCAGCACCGAGGGTATCGACAAGGTCTGGTGGGACTACCGGCCGTTCATCACGACGCACAACGGCCGCTGGCGTATGGCTCAGGTGCTCATGATCTCCATCTTTGGTCAGTTCTCGGGCAACGGTCTCGGCTACTTCAACACCACCATTTTCAAGGGCCTCGGCATCACGTCCGTCCAGCAACAGCTCGGCTATAACATCCTGAACCAGGTCCTGTCCGCTGTTGGCGCCCTGACTGCCATGTCCCTGACTGACCGCATGCCTCGCCGCAAGGTGCTGGTCATTGGTACCTTCGTGTGCGCGCTCTGCCTGGCCACCAACTCGGGTCTCTCGGCTGTCCTCGCCGACCACCAGAACGAGGCAAAGGAGATCCAGGACGGCTGGCTTTCTTACGGCCAGGGTGCGCTCGCCTCGTACTTCCTCTTCAACATTATTTACTCTTTCACCTATACCCCACTGCAGGGTGCCATCCCGACCGAGGCCCTCGAGACCACCGCTCGCGCCAAGGGTCTCGCCCTCTCCGGTTTCCTTGTCAACGGCATCGGCTTTATCAACCAGTTCGCCGGTCCCATTGCTCTTAAGAACATCGGGTACAAGTACATCTTCGTGTTCGTCGGCTGGGATATCGTCGAGTCCGTCCTGTGGTACTTCTTCTGGTACGTTGATCAGCCCCCGCGTGTCGACTCTCTCTCGCAATGTGCTAACCGTTCATCAACAGTGTCGAGTCCCAGGGCCGTACCCTCGAGCAGCTCGAGTGGGTCTACAACCAGCCCAACCCCGTCAAGGCCTCGCTCCATGTCGACAAGGTCATCCTCACCGACGACGGCAAGGTCGCCGAGAAGATCCACGGTTAAGCTTCTGCTTAACCATGGGTTCTCACGTGAGGAGGCGGATTGTCATGACGACGATGACCGCCTGGCCCCTTCATTAGGACCGGGCGGCAAAGTCTCCTGGTTGCAGTTCATTAGGGGGGTGGTTGCTGGTGGGCCTCAAGTCGGCGGGGCGAGCTCTCGCTCTCGCCGTTGCCCGGAAAGCGTCTCAACCCACGTCCTTTTTTTGGTTTCTTAGCTGGTGCGTCCTAGTTCGGTAGTCGCTGTGCTATACGGCGGCTGCAGCCTGGCCACTAATAATATATACCTTGTTTGTAATTTTGCTGCACTCTGACGCGTTCCCCCTTCCGTGATCCTCTCTTTACCGCGACCTCTTCACCCAATGCCTTTTCCCAACTCCCATCCTCTATCTTTTCTCACTATCCCTGACGGACGGGCCCGGCTTCCCGGGCAGGTGAGGTTCCCAGCTCTGAAAGCGGTGGCGCGGACCCGGACGTCACGTCGTTGGAGAGAGCCTCGCTAACGCAGGAGCTGACGCACGGTCGGGGGCGCCAACCAAGACGGCAGGGTGTGGGTGCCGTGTTGGTCCCACAAGCTCGGCACCAACACCCATGGGGAACCCACACCCAAGCTCGCTAGCGACGGACTTAGCGTCCGATCCCCCTGGGAGGTACGGCGCTAGCCTGAGAGGGAAAGGAGCGGGAAGGTATGAGATAAATGGGGTCATTGTTCATTGTTTGGGTGACGAGGCGATTGAGATGAAAGGTGCTTGTTAGCGCGGGGAGATGGGTGCTTGATCCGTTATTTTTGCTTTATGGGGGACGGACCCGGAGGAGCACGGCGACGCGGTTTGGGGTCCTCGGTCGTCAATGCTCTCGACAACTCTCGCCGTGAGGTTGAAGGTAACTAGCATGCTGCTGCTTCGATCTGGATGGATGTCGAGCATTATCAAGCATCAAACATCCCGGAGCTCTAAACCTCCCGACCTCCCATCGCCTCCCCATTGACATGCCTCCCTTGCCCTCCGTCGACCCAGTGACTCTGTCTTACTCCTCCACCCTCCACCCGCTCGTTTTCGCATCCTCGATTTTCGTCCTCGTCAGCAACCAAGGTCATGTCTCGGCACTTGCCCACCAATCGAGCCTAGTCCGCTCCCCAGCTTTTTCTCCTCTCATTTCAGTCACCTCCCAACACACATCATCCCTCCCTTTCCGCCTTTCCGCTTCCTACCCAGTCCAGTCCACCATCTCCCATCCCAGAGAAGTAATTTTTAGCTCTCCTATCCCATCATCCCATTCCATCCCAATCCTTCGGCATGCTCCTCCCTGCTGCTGCTGCACCACGCGATACCTCAACCCATCCCCAACCCCGGCAACCCGGCCCGCCCTCCCACCACCGCCTGCCAAGCCCAGGACGGCACCTGCAGCGCGCTAGAATGCGAGGTCGGGGGTTAGTGGGTGGAAGGGGCGGCAGAGGGCTGGCCGTGTCCCGAAGGGGACCCTGTGGGCGGTGGATTCGACTGGTGGGATTGGGTTATGTGGGCTTTCTTGGTGGGAGGGGGGAGGGGCACGCGGCACGGCGCGCGCGCGCAAGATTCCATTCCAGATAATGAGTGAGGTGGCGTGCTGCGGTGGCAGCGGTGGCAGCGGTGGCACACACACCCCCTTCTCGTGGTGTGGTTACGGCCCTGCTGGCTGGAACCAATCGCTTTGGTGCGCGCGCAGGCGCGAGAGAGCGAGCTGGTGTGCTGGTTGGGTGTGGCGTCCGCTTGGTTGCGTGTGTCAGTGTGCGTGCTTGCTTGCGTGCAGGTGAGGTGAGGGCAAGTCGAGACCAGGATCTCGCTTCGGACCGAATGTGTTTCTGTTTCTGGCTCTGGTGATTGGCAGGGGGGCAGGGACGGACACGAGCTGCTTGCTTGTTGGGCTGATTGCTTGGCTCGCTTGGCTTCCATCCTTCGCTGCAGTGTTCTTTTCGGATTCCATGCCCTGCTGATCCGCAAGTGTGTGGGTGGTCCGTCCCGTCCGTGTCAAAATCACGAAGTCTTGTGGTTCGCACCAAGCGAGACGGCCAGGACAGCCGGCCGCGCGCTGTCTTGAGGCTCGCTGTCTTGCGTTCTTGGGCTTTTGGGCTCTTGGTGTCATCCCGTGCTATCCGCAATCCTCTCGTTTTGGTGGTTGTCGGTTGGAAGAGGCGGGAACATCACCACTTATTCCTGCCCTCGTGCATGTCGGGTCCAACTGGTTGGACCACCACGCGGCATGCTCACATATTAAACTTAATTGTATCACCGACGTCGTCCCGCATGCACGCGGACTAAATGGCCGCCGTCGCGCCCCAATTGGAAAATAAGGAAGCAGCAACGATAGAGAACAAGAACCACGGTAGTTGAGGTGGGAGGGAGAGAGCACGACAAAATGTTGCATCGAGGTGATCCTGATGTGGTGTCAAGATAACTAACTACCACATGATCCTCCGTCACCAGTCAAGATGCCGGAGAAAAAGGCACCCATCCAAAAGGGCAAGCACTTCGCCAATTCTTAGCTTTGGAAGTAAAAAATGAGATCCTTGGTGAGCTTTTCTGCTCATTGTGTGGTGCGGTATCGGATGGATGAGGAAGTCATGAGGGTGATGAGGTCATGAGCATGAGGGCCGTGAGGATGAGGAAGTCGTGATTCGGCGACAGGGGACAAGTCGAGTAAGAATGTAAGCAAACATCGTGCTAGAGGGACATGTACCTCGATATCGAGTCTGAACAGCGGGTTTTCAAGTTACTTGTGGAATTAATTGTATGCGGCCTATGAAACTAGGGAGGTTTGAAACGAAAAGCTGCGAGCTAATACTCAAGACGTGTAAACACCGAACGAGGTGACATCCACCCCCGCTCTCCCATAAGCCCAGTGGCAGCGGGGTCTATAGCATTTCAAAATTAAGCTTGAATCCTCTTCAACCCAATCATTTTCAACCTGTCCGGCCCACGATACAAAATGTGAGTCTCTGGTGGCGTAGTTGTTTGGTCGGACGGGCGGGCCAGGCAGATAGGAGGCGGCAGATCATGATGATAACTCGTTGACAGTGACATGGGCAGGGAGGCTAACCGGGACATCTAATCTTATGAAGCCAAACAACTAGTAACTCATACCAATACAAGAACGAACGACCTCTATTTCTGGTTACCTACTGGTTCTATCTGGGATTCCCAGTGGCGAGCCACTGCCCCACCTCCACCCCTTCCCTGAACCAACACCACAACTCTTCCCAACCCCAACCATCACCACCATCCTCTTCAATCCGCACCCCCCAACTCATTCGCCGCCTCCACATCTGGATAAAAAAACGCGGCCACCGCCACAATCACATACCCGGCACACAGCAACGCCCCCTCCAAATAATTACTCCTCCCATCCAGCACCAAAAAATTCACAATAAACGCGCTGACAAACACACACACCGTCTCAAACAGCGTAAAAAACAACCCCATATCCCTGCCCATCGCCCACCCGAGAATCACCACCAGCGGCGTCACGAACAGCGCAATCTGTATGCTACTCCCCACCGCGACCCCCACGGCCAGGTCCATCTTGTTCTTGAGCGCTACGCGGACTGCTGTGGCGTGCTCGGCTGCGTTGCCGACCAGCGGGAGCAGGACGAGTCCGATAAAGGCTTCCGACAGGCCCGCGTCGGTGGCGACGAGCGTGTCGATGGAGGAGACCATGAATTCGGCGCAGAGGGCGACGAGGGTGGTCGAGAGGAGGAGGAGGGTGATGGCCGGGAGGAGGGAGGAGGGGTGAGCGGGGGGATGGGCCGGGTTGGTGGGGTGGTTGTGGTTGTTGCTGCCCGGGTTGTTGTTGTTGTTGTTGTTGCTGTCGTTGGGGTGGGAAGCGCCGCAGGGGTGATGGCTCTGCGGGGTGGGTTGTCGGTAGACGGAGGCGGGGATCATGGGCGGCATCGTAGGGTCGTGGTTGCGGTGTCCAAAGAAGGGCCGGCTGCCGGGCTCGGACTTGGAGCGGCGGATGCTTGGACCGGTCGGGCCTGTGGAGGTCGGGGCGGCGTTTCCTGGCCGGCGGACGAGACGGCGGGTGAGGGACGGGGTGTGAGTGAGACTCTGGACCGTTGGTGCGCCGGACTGCGCTTCGAGGGCTGGGGCAGCTGCAAAATCTGATTGCTCGCCCGCCCCGCGTTCGTGTTCGAGGGATGGCTTGGACTCTTGGATGGTGACCCGCCTACCCGCCTTGCCACGCGCCTCAGGCTCCGGGTGGGGAGTACCGTGCTTGGGTATGTGTTCCTGGGAGCTTGACCATTTCCCGGCCTCATCCCCAGGCTCCTCAGGAGAGCGAGAGCCAGTGCCGACGGCGGTGGCGAGGACAAGGACCGAAGACCCAGGGGCCGGAGACTCAGTCTCGGAGCCGGCCGTGGTAGGGATATGATGCCTAGCGGTTTCCCTCTCCGTTGCCGCATTCCCTCCCCTGAGCAGCCGCGCGACCCGCCTAGTTGGTGTCTTTGACTGCGGCGCGTCTGAATCCGAATCCACCAAGGCTTCCGAGTCAGTGTGGTGAAAGTATTGAGCCGCTGGTCCAGGGACAGCTGTGGCCTCATCGACCTCGTGCAGGGTAGCGTAGATGTACGAATGTGACTTGAGCTGAAAGATCAGGTACAAGACGTAGACGAGCAGGACGATGACGCTCGTGCCCCGGCTGACCTTGAGCACCTTGTCGTCCGCCCTCGTCTCGCTGCTGAACGAGGCATGGAAGGCCGTCGGAAGCAGCAAGCTCATGACGCTCAGGGCGAGCAGCGAGGCGCTGATCTTGGTCACGGTGCTGTTGTAGACCTGCTCTCGGAACCGGAGGCCACCAAGCAGGAAAGACATGCCCAAGATCAGGAGGAGGTTGACCAGGATCGAGCCGACAAGCGATGCTTGGACGATGCGGATGTGGTTATGGACAAGGGCGATGCTGGGCTGAGTCAGTACCTCGGATTGAAATCAGATATGACGCTCTTACATGAAGATGATGAGCTCCACGGTGTTCCCAAACGTGATGTTCATCAACGCCCCAACGGTATCGCTGAACCGGCTTGCCACGCTCTCGGTGGCATGGCCGAGCAGTCCTGCCAGCGGAATGATAGCAATGGCGTTCATGGCGAAGGCCACGCTAGCGGGCATCCGGGCAAAGTCTGTGGTGTAGGCTGTGGTTAGAGACGGGAGTCGCTTTGGCACTCTCGTCACTGGGGGTGTATTGATGCGTTGAACAGACTTACGAACTGCAATCCCAACAGGAATGAACACGAGCAGCCAGTTTACTACGCTCGAGAACAAGGCGACCTTGAAGGCGAGCAAGAACCCGAAAGCAGGGGTTCTCTCGTCGAGGCGCTTGCCATCTGGGGCCGAATCCGTTGAATAGTGAGATTGCTCAGGCTTCGGCCTGGTTTCGGTCGAACCGTGTTCTGTTGGGGTTTGTGATGACTCTCGTCGTAGACCACTTGGGTCGCTGGGGCAGTCATTCTGCGGCTTGCCTTTCGATGACGGGGCTAGGGAGGCCGAAGATGATGCCTCCGCTGAGGCGTGGCCATCATCTTGAGCTGACACATGAGGTTGATCTGTTGATGGTTAGCGTTTATCCATGGCGGCGTGGCCGGTGGATTGTTGACAGCCGTCAGGAAAGTCGAGGAGAGAGCGATGAACTGTACTCACGCATTTTTGTGTTGACTGAGATTTGGGATGATGAGGTCAATGCGATACGAGCTAGAGTTGTCTGGAGCCGCACATGGAGCATATGCGGTAGTCGAAGTCTGCCTTGAGGCAGCATACAGGCCGCAATGTGATCAGGTCCAAGATAAAGCATCAGGCAGAAGGTTTCTCAAACTCCAGGCACTCCTAGCTGAAGGAAAAAAACAAAGAAGGCAATAAACACAATAGCAGGACCTAGTACAGCCGAGGCACCACACGGCGGCCCAGGACCTCGCCGAGTTCACAGTCACAGACAACGCGGGAGCTGCCCCGTGACACCCGCTCCCAGATTCTAGCCCCCTGTAAATCAAACAACTCCCCCAAGATGTATCCAGAATCCCACACAGGGTATTTTCGTCTCCAAGTAAAGCAAAAAGTCATAACATCATCACCCGCTCCCGCTCCCGGTCCCAACCCTCACCCCCCCTTCAGTCCGAATCATACCCACTCGCGGGACAACAACACCAACAATTCTCGGCGCACTCGCAGCACGCCAGGCAGCAGCAGAATGCCCCACAGAACCACGGCCAGAACCCGACCGGCTCGCGGGCGCGCCGCCTCTTCTCGACCACGATGACGCGTGTCGGCGAGGGCGAGACGGACCGCGGCCCCTCGACCTCGATGATGACGCCTGGCCCACGTCGCGGGCCGTGGTGGGCGCGGGGAGGGGGGCGGGTGCTGTTTGGGGATTTGGTTAGTGTAGGTCAGGGACTGGGTCGGGGGCAGGAAATGGGCGGGAATTGGTTCAAGGGTGGGTTGAGACGTACGAGTAGTATGCCGGTCGGGGTTCTGGCTCGTAGTAGTAGGCCATCTTTTGGGTCGCTTGACGATCCTTCTCGACGAGAATCGAGACGATCCGTGCTACGATGATCACCCGCAAAGAGCGATTGCGATGCTAGAATTGCCTGACCAGGTTCGCGATCCTGCGAGCTGGATAGACAACCAGACGCTGGACCGGCCCAATGACAATGGCGGTGCGCGGTGATTGCCAATCGAGGGACGGGCTGTCACCACGAGGCCAGTTGATTGCCTGCGCGAGCTCCGGAAGCGGGGAGCTCGTCAATGACGTCGCTCGACCAGTCCCCTGGAGAGACAGGTGAGATCGGCGGGATGGGATCCGGCGTCAAAGTCCTCGAGGCCCTGGGCTGGTCGTGGGCTATATAGCGTTTTGTTTCGTTTCGTCTCGTTCCGGGTCGAGGATGGTCGAGGGGAGGAAGCCGGTTTCAGGCCCGGCGGCCGTCGAGATATGGGTAGTCATCGGAGGCGGGGGCGGCGCAGCTCCCCAATCCGCCGCCAAGTTCAGTTGGTGGGAAGACCATAGGTGAGCCCAACTTGGCGGAACTCAGTCAGCGCTTGGAAGCGGGAGCGGCATGCAGGCGAGCGGCACAGCAAGGATCCGAGCAAGCAAGACCGGCTTTCTCGCCCCAACTCGCAAATATTGGAGCGGGGAGACTGGTGACGTCGAAGAAATTCCCTCGTTCGAAAGGGGTTCCGTCGGTTGGTCAATTTGGCGCGGCAGCTCGTTCATGGGCCGGCGGCGGTGGCCACGGCGAGCTTGGTGGTTTTGTTGATCGGTGTTGATCCGCCGGGAGATCTTCCGGGACAACGCGTCACTTCAGCCGCTCGAGTACCCCCGTCTGAAGGCTCGCTATCCACTTTTCGGAACGTGATCCACCATCCTTTCCCCGAGCCTCGCGGGGGACAGGAGCATGCTCGGCGGGCTGCCCAGCCGGGGTCGGGGCGGGATGATGGGGCCGGTGGCCGGGGTGGGGCCGTGTTTCACGTCCAGAATAACGTGGTCGGAAGGATGGCCGCGGCCGGGCCAGGACGTGGTCGTCGGAACTCGTGGGACGTCGCATGTTGTATCGGAGCTGGCCGTGCGGACTTCTGCCCCTGGCCATGACCTCGGCGCTGGTGTCTTGATCTCGTGACTGGTTCCCATTTCTATGGCTTGTCCCGCCGCAGCCCAGATGGTTGGGTTCTCAAGTCATCGCGCATCGTCTTACTTGTTGATAACCCGCCACCCACGCCACCATTCCCACCGCATTCCCTTTCGCAAGACAAACCGGGACGACAGCAATCCCCCAAGATGGGCGTCCCTGTGGCATTGGCAACCATTGCCGCCTGCGGTAGCTTGGTGACGTCGATCAAGTCGAGCTGGGAGCTCCGCCGGATGGTCAAGCGCAAGCAGGAGGCCAAGGAATGCGAAGAGGAGGCGCCGTACGTCTTCCGCCGGCTGCGCCGAGCCTACTACGACGGGCTGCTTGGGACGGCCGAGTATGAGCAGTGGTACGAGAGGTTTCTTGTGGCCAAGGTCGAGAAGGATTGTGAGTTCCCATCCAAGCCCATGGCAAGGCGTGACAAGGCGAGGAGTTCTGACGGTCTCGGCAGTGAACGGCATGCGCAGGATCCGGGCACACCTGAGAATCCTCGAGAACGGCGCCCCGGTGGCGCCCAACCAGCGGTCGAGGGCCATCGAGCAGCGACGACACTCGGTCTCGTACAGCAGCTCCGACTCGTCGCCCGCGCGGTTCCCGCAGAGCAGGGCCAGCCTCCAGTACCATCCAGATCGACGGGCCAACGTGGGAGCGCGGCCAGACCAGTTTGTACGCTTCGATCACAAGGCCACATACAGTCGGGCGTCGTCAGAGACGTCGTCGCGGCGGAGCCGGAGCAGCTCTGTCCGGCACGAGTCCCGGGGTCGGAGCGAGAGGCGGTACGACAGCTATGACAGCAGCGGCGACAGCGGCGACGGCGAGTACTACTCGGAGAAGAGGCCGTACCGCGGCAGAAGCCTTCACCGGTAGATAGCAGTTGGACGGCGTGTGCCTGACACGGTCTGAGGAGGGGCGCTGGGAGCCATGATCAGGGAATCAGGGAGGGGAGTGGTGTTGCGTCGGTTCAGGGTGCGGGTCTGGCGTTTTGGGGCATCGTTAGGGCATACCGTTCTGTATCGAATCTCCTTTTTTCAAGTGAATTTAACATTTTGCTTGCCATCGAATCGCCAAGTGGACAACCCGAGGTTTCGACTCGCGAGACGCGTTGGTGATGGCCGAGGATGGATCAAGAGAAGCAAACCAAGATTCCTGATTGGAACGGGGACTTAGGTTGGGAGCCGTGTGGGTCCACCGTCTGCATGGCTAAAAGTGGGGTCTCGATTCTGCAGATGCTCACCGCCAAAATTTTCCAACAAGCCCCGCCAACCGCAGCGAGTGGCCCCTGGACGACGGGACCTGAACAGCGCCCAGTAGACACAACCCCCATTCCCATACCCATCCCTGAGCTCAGGCACCGAATACCGCCACCTACTTGAGCCATGGCGACAGTAGCACCCCCGCCGTCGAAGCGGCAGAAGAGGGAGGACATCGAGCGCACGCAGACCCAGCAAGATGTCGCCCCCCTCCTGGCAACCGACCTCGGCTCCTTCAAGGCCAACTTCGTCGACAGCGATGGCAACCAGATGGCCGACGTGATCGAGATCAACTTTGCCGATGCCACCGAGAAGAACGTGTCGACACTGCTCAACACCCTGCTGGAACGGGTATGCTGCCCTGATGATCAATTGTCTTCTTCCCGCTTGCTGACGCCCAGCCTGCCCCCTTAGGACCGCGAGGACTTTACCCCCTACCGCTTCCGCATCCACATCCCCGGCAAGGACATCATCATTGACCAATATCCCACCGACCTGCTCGGCCTGCTCCAGAAGCACGGTGTTACAAACCCTTTCGAGTATGTGGGAGGATACTCTGGCCTGGGGCCTATCATATCCAAGTCGACACTAATACCTGGTTAGGACAACAATCACACTCAGTGCCGAACCCCAAGCTGTCTTCAAGGTCCACGCCGTATCGCGCCTCGCCCACCGCATCCCTGGCCACGGCCAGCCCATCCTCTCCTGCCAATTCTCTCCAGTATCCTCGAGCCGCCTCGCGACAGGCAGCGGCGACAACACGGCCCGCATCTGGGACACCGACTCGGGCACTCCGAAGCACACCCTCAAAGGCCACACGGGCTGGGTTCTGGGCGTGAATTGGAGCCCCGATGGCAAACATCTGGCCACGTGCTCCATGGACAAGACGGTTCGCATCTGGGATCCCGAAACGGGGAAGCCGTTCGGCCAGGAGCTCAAGGGGCACGCCAAATGGGTGCTGGCTGTTGCCTGGGAACCGTACCACCGTGAGTGCTTGATCCAAATCCGTACCCAGCTTCCTGAGTTAACATTCGCTGCCAGTCTGGCGGGACGGTACTGCTCGCCTTGCGAGTGCCAGCAAGGACGGCACATGTCGTATATGGCTGGTCAACTCTGGCCGCACCGAGCACGTCCTGAGCGGCCACAAGGGATCGGTGAGCTGTGTCCGGTGGGGTGGCACCGGCATGATTTACACGGGCTCCCATGACAAGTCTGTTCGTGTCTGGGATGCCGTGAAGGGGACCCTGGTCCACAACTTTACGGCCCACGGCCACTGGATCAACCACATCGCCCTGTCAAGTGACCACGCCCTCCGGACTGGTTACTTTGACCACACGAATGAAATTCCCGAGACTGAGGAGGGCAAGCGGGCAAAGGCGAGCGAGAGGTTTGAGAAGGCCGCCAAGATCCAGGGCAAGATCGCCGAGCGGCTGGTGTCAGCAAGTGAGTTCACACGACGCCTTGTGTCCAGCGCCTGCGCCATGACTGACAGGCGATCCAGGCGACGACTTCACCATGTACCTGTGGGATCCGACCAATAACGGTACCAAGCCCGTCGCCCGACTGCTCGGCCACCAAAACAAGGTGAACCAGGTGCAGTTCTCGCCAGACGGGACCCTGATCGCCAGCGCGGGATGGGACAATAGCACAGTGAGTCTTGGATCCAAATCTCCACAACTCAACCACGTGGCTCGGCAACTAATTTGCAACTCAGAAACTCTGGAACGCCAGGGACGGTAAGTTCCTCAAGAGTCTCAGGGGCCATGTTGCGCCGGTAAGCCAGCCTCTCGACACTCGCCACCACTAGCTGCCGACTCACCTATGATCTCAGGTCTACCAATGCGCCTGGTCAGCCGACAGCAGGCTGCTGGTCACAGGCAGCAAGGACTGCACGCTCAAGATCTGGAACGCCCGGAACGGCAACCTCGCCATGGACCTGCCGGGCCACGAAGACGAGGTAGGTTACGCAGCGTGTGCGCTCCGGGAATACCCGCTTCCAACCCCCCTCCTTTTCCTCTCGTTGGTCATGGTTAACCCGTTTTCCTCTGCCTGTCAGGTCTACGCTGTCGACTGGGCCGCCGACGGGAAGATGGTCGGCTCGGGCGGGAAGGACAAAGCTGTCAGGACGTGGAGGAATTGAGTAGGTGAGCAAGTAAAATTTTTGGGGGGGGCGGGAAAGAGGGAGGGGGAGGGGGACGCGAGAGAGGACGGGAGCCGATGATACCCTGCCATGCCGTGCTTGCGTGCATAATAGGAAACGAGAGAAGAAAAAAGTGTCTAATTCGAGAGCGTGTGCGCCCCGCAACCGAGACGGTCACCGACGTCAAAAGACGCGAGCAACTCTCCAACTGCGAATATCGCATCCCCATCTCCATCCCCATTTCTCTCCCCAATAACATCGTGTGGCAAAACATGGAATTGTTCACATCAGGCAACCCGGCGGGGTGTCACCGCATACCTAGTACCATCGATGGATGGGATGGGATTTGTGGCAGCCCATCCGCCCGGCCGCCGCCCCATCCTCGAAAGGGAAACGCCGAGGGAATGTGTACTTGGGGGAGAGGGAGTTACGATTAGGTATGGAGGTGGCCCCGGATGGGGTTACGCTTATTAGGTACTGACTTGCCTTGCGTTTGTCATCTACTTGCCATGTGGTGCGGTCGGGGCGGAGCGGGGATGGGGAGAAAGAGGGGGCGGATGGAGGGGGAGGGCATGGAGGGGTTGACGTGCCGCCTTGTTGATGCACAATGCAGGGTTGGCTCTGGGGGCAATATTTTTTGTTTTGTTTTTTTGGGGGGGGGGCCGTGGGGAGGAAAAAAAGTCTCTGTGTGTATCTGTTGTGTGGAGGTGTGAACGCCTCCCGCCTGCGGTGCCGCGCAACCTGCTGTCTGGGACAGGCAGAAACTCACTTCAGACACAGCGGGAGAGGGGTCCTGCGTTGCCCAGAGTGTGATAGCCTCGGCACATGTCTGCCTGCCTCGTAACCAGGCGGCAGCGGCGGCGGAATGGGAGGGGAGCACAGCAGCAGCCTCCCTTCCTGGGGGGCCAAAGGGAGGCGGTGCTTGCGAGACGGTTGGCGGGAAAGTGTTGAGTGTGAGGAAGGGAGGGAGGGAGGTCGTGAGACCATGCGGATGGACGGATGGACGGACGGGAGCGGTGCAGGTTTGTTTGTTGTGTAACAACATCTCAGAATGGGAGATGTCGTGCTTTTCCCGCTTTTCGTAATCTGGGTCAGATGGGCCGTTTGGGGAGGTGGTTAGTTCCTGAGTACATGGGTAGGTATCGTGGCCCTGGGCTGATGGCGGCGAGTTGGAGGTTAGACGGGTTGTTGGCTGGCTCCGCCAGGACCGGCTGGTTGGACGGGAGAGCGGCGGCTACGGCGGCGGCGGCCTCCCTCCTCGCTCAGATTGGGTTGACGTTGGAGGGTCGGGGTTGCGCCATAACGTTAGAGCGAGCTCGGGGCATGCGGAGGAGCTGGTTTGGGGTTGGTGGTGGTGGTTTGGGGAGCCACAAGCGGCATTTTCGAACACAGGCACTCTCTCTCACAGCCACCCATTCTCGCGGGCTGGCACCCAAGCTGGGCCATCTAGCTGCGTCGCTGGTGATGGAACGGTGGCATTGTGGCCGCCCCGTCCCCGGCAGATCAGGCTTGAACCAGCCAGACAAAGCATGGGCGGCGGTGGGTTGGTCAGGCCTGCAGAAGGTGTGCTTCACATCTCGGTCAGGGCCCTGCAAGATTCGAGGTCCCCGAGCCGTGTGTCTCGCCGTTGCTCGTTTCGGGTGCGGGGTTGGTTGGTTGGGGACGCTTGGGTGGCTGCCGCTCGGCATTGGAGTGCAGCGCCCGTGATATCGCAGGGTGAGGAATCTCAACATTTCTGCCTGCTCAAGGATCATCTCAGCTCCTGCAGCAGGATCGAGAACGGGAGTTGAAGAACTCCAGAATTTGGAAGGCTCCCATCAACACCATGCCGTCGTCCTGCAGGGGTTGTTGTGGGCTCTCGGTGCAGTGTCATGCCTGCGTCGTATACGCATCCTCTGGGATAAAAATGCCCATCAACTTGTGCATCGGCCCACTTGCCCTACTGAGACAGGATGCTGGGTGTGATGGGCTGTGATACGCCCGAGCAGTCCCAGACTATCCATGCGGGCCGTCCCACGACTGGAACTCTTTGCGGCATGTGTTTGGCTGGCTCTCGCATCCGCCGTCTGCTCTCTGCAGGCAGCGTATCCTTGCACCAAGCGAGCTTCTCAGAAACACATCCCTGGGACGGTGACGGCGAGCGAGAGGGCTGATTCTGATGGACGGTGGGGATGGAGCTGCTCGCTCGTGGATCGTGAGTTGGAGATTGCGGCCGGTCATGTCCGTTTGCGGCGGCCTCTCGGCGAATATCCTGGCTCGCTTCCATGACCGGATCTGACGATGCTCGACGATATGTCAGACGCGCGCAGGTTGGGCACCCATCCATCGCCGCCGTATGAGCTATTTTTTTCCTGACTCTCCGTTCGAATCGCGGCAATCCGGCCGAGACATGGTGTTCAGGTCTGGAGGAGGTCCAGGCGGCGACGATGCATGGTGGACGGAATGCATGGCTGGATGGCTGGATGGTGGATGGCTGGATGGGCAGATGGGGCTCGGTTCCAGGTGGCTGCAGGGCCTCTCTCAGCAGGGCCCGTGGCCTGGGATTGGGAGATGCAGCAATGCAAAAGTTTGTGGAATGAAATGCGATTTTAGCCTATCAAATCCCCCATATCTCATCGGAACATGTCGGGTTGCGAGACATGCCTCCCCATCCACTCCTCCATGCCCTCCGCATCCATCACCTACCTCCCTTGTCGCTGTCCCCATGTCCATTCGGTTCCCACGGCAGGCCCCCATGTGGCCCTGCGCAGGGCCGTGCCGGGCAGAAAATTTTCCACGGCTTCGCCAAGGCGGACGAGACAAAATATCGACCCGCAAGGCTGCATGGCACGACGCGAGATGGCGAGAGGGACAGAGAGAGGACGGCCTCTGAGCGGCAGCACTCGCACCCTCCGGGCCCGTTATGGCGGACTGATTTCCTCATGATAGCTCTCCCGACACGTTGTGCAGGACGACCCTGTGAGTGGATGGCGCCCGGCAGGATGCTTCCCGGCATGAGAGGGTTTCGACAAGCGCCCGCCATGCCAGGCGCACATGGATGGATGGAGTCGGAGAGGGGCAGAGATTCGAGATGCGGGGCTGCAGCAGGGCGGTTCCTGCGATGCGATCTGCGGGTCGAGATATCGTACATGCGGAGACAGGCAGGAGACAGGCATGCTCTTCCCCCATGCATCATGATGGCCTCTTGGACAAGATTGCCTAGACGACTCAAGCAACTGTCGGTCCCCATCCCTGGGCGGTACACAGTACGGAGTACAACCATTCTTCGTGCCTCTCATCGCTTGGGCCATGTACGAGCATGTACAACTACAAGTACAGGCCCTCTCCCCACTCTTCGTCTGGCACCAGCTCAATCACCAACCCAACCCCAACCCGTTACCCCTCGCCCGGATTGACGGGGTCAGAGCCGAGGCCGTTGCAACTGCGAGCGGCATCTCCCGCTGTGAGTGGTTGGCTTGGCGGAGGCAGAACCTGTCCCCAGACACACCCTCTCGAAGTCCCTTGTCGATGCCTTCCCTTGTCGATGGAGGGCCTTCGCTGTGGCCTTGTAATCCGCGTCATCGCCACGGTGCCGCTTCCAGCAGATGCGCCGGGTCCCGCAGGCGATTTCTCGATTCGTCCTGATGCAGCCTCCAGCGGCCAATCCGGGCATGTCTGGAACTTGGCGATCCGCCATCAACACACACTCACAGTGTCTGAGCCTTTTGATGCCGCCCCGCTTGTCAGAGCATTGGAGGCCGCCGCCCAGGCGCCCCGTGCTCCCGTTGCAACCAGCAGCAACGGGAAGACGACCATCAACATCAGCAGAAAAAGCAGTTCCCGCGTCTTGATTGGCATACACGGCCCGAGAGGGTGTCGTCTTGATAAGCTGCCACGTCCTCATCCTCCTCCAGCAGCCCTGTCCAGGACACTGCCAGGATGTTCTTACCTAAAGCTGCCGTTCCACTGCTGCGAGGCCCAGTTCTTCTGCTGAGCATGCGGGCCATCAGCTGGTGGTCCAGCCCCATTTCGGAAACATGAGGCATTAGATTACGTGCCGGGTGGTGATCGGGGGCGCGACTGGACTGGACATCGGGATAGCTGCTACACCCACCCGCCCAACTGAAGAGACCCAATTGGAGACAGAGAGATGCCTACCAAGGAAGAACAACTTGCCAGGTCACAACTCAACCACTATGGTGAGCAGAGAGAGGGCATTACTCGCTCCAGGAAACTGCCAGCCTCGCACAGTGTCCTACGCAGCATCCGTCGGCTGGCATGCGCTCGTACTCCGTACAGACCAATTGGGAGTATTATCCTCTTGGGAGATAAACCAACAAACATCAAATCTCGAATCTCGGCCCTTGGAGGAATGCCTTGCTTCTCGCGCGCAGGCGGGCCCAAAACGGTTCCGAGGCGTCCATGGTGAGGCAACGACAGCCCCCCTCCCCTGCCTGTGCGTGCTGCCACCCAATTGTGGAGAAACAGCACCAGCCCCCCCTTGCAACGGGCGTCTGCTGGCCCCTGTTCCATACCCCTTGGCTCCAGTCTTGGGCTGGCATGACGAGCAGCAACAAGCAGCCCTCTCCCTCCACTGGCCCCCTCCACTGTCCGCCCCAGGGCTGCCCGTTCTGGGCGCTGCCGTATGTCGCATGCGGCCCCACTGGCCAGGCCGCCGTTCCCTGTCCCTGTCTCTCTGCCCTGTCTAGAGAAACCTCTCACCCCAGAGAAGCGAGCTCCGGGCGCGGCTAAAAAAAGTGATTCAAATTCCTCAGCCTTTTCCATGCGTTTTGGTGACCTCGCCTGGGGCATTCTCGCACCAGCATCCCCGCAACCATCCATTGTCGTCCCTCTCTCCCCCCGTCTTCCCCTCTGACCCCCCTCTTCCCCTCCTCCCCACCCTCCCTCGGCCTGTCTCTCCAAATCCTGTCCTGGCCACGGCCAGACAACACACCTGTCTGGGCACCAGCCACCCGCCGCCTACGAGTACGACGAGTGCCCGCCAGCACCACCCCGGGCCCCTGTACCTTCTTGCGCCAGTGGCCACTCCGATCTCCATCATTGACTGGCCTGTCCTGGTCTTGCTCCGTCTCTGATCTCTGAACTCGAGGCGCTCGACAGAGCTGCGCCCTGCGTAGGCAAGTGTGTCCCTGTTTGGATACCCTCTCAGCCAAAAGTTATGCAAGCGCATTGTTTGTGCCGTTGTGTGTGCTAGCCTCCCACCATGTACCCTTCTGCGTCTTGTGTGAATGACAGGACTCCGCATCAGTTGGCGCTCTTACGTCAGAGGTGACGGCTGCTGGTTGCCCAGGTGGACCGCTGGGCGCCCAACGCCAGGCCTCGTTCACACCTCGTTGACACCTCGTTGACACCCTCGTTCACACCTTGACATCTATAAAACACACTCCCCCATGACACCCCCCGTGCTTGGTGGAGGACAGGTTCACACTGATGGAGCGCAATTGCTGCTGACACGGCGCCGCTGCAGCCCACCCTCCTCCCCGACTAACACGCCACGGCCCCTCCACCCCCTCCCGCGTCCTCCTCCTACGGACCATCGAATATCCCCTTCGTCGTCGTTCCCGTGCCACGCCAGTCTCGAGCTGCACCTACCGACACCTACTGACGCCCGCCCCCTCCGTGTGTGAATACCTGTGCTGGAGCCCCCGAGTGTCTACCGAGGACCGAGCCCGAACGCACCCCCCTAGAAACCTGGCGGCCGCTTGACCGGTCACCCAGCGAAGCCTCAACGCCCCTGCGCCATCCCGCACAGCACCGGCTCGGCCCGCCGAGTGTGGCCACCGTGCTCTACCTACCTGTCGCCTAGGTACCTGCCCGCATTTTCGAGAGAGCTGCGAGAATAAACTACTTGTTGTGGTCGACAAAACCGTCCTGCTTTGGAAAATCTCTTCTCTCTGCCTGTGCCCGTCAACACTCCGTCCATTTCTTCCCCCATGGGCTCGATCGTTGGAACTCGATAGTCCTCGACTTCCCCTCGTTCGTTCTACTATACGGGCTCTCGACCACCGTCTCTCCTTCCAGGGAGACTGACCGACCGTCTTAGCGTTTCTTCCCACTTGATTCCAGCTCCAGTTCGCCCACAATGGCCACTCCGCCGAAACCGACGACCTTCATCGTCTCCCTGTGAGTCTAGAGCTACCTATATGTTCCCTGGAGCAAGCCCTGGAGAGGTGTCCATATCGGCGTGGTATCACGAGGTGGCTAGGACTAACCGGGCCGCTTTACTACAGCTTCCTACCCAAGACTATCCACTTCACCCTGCCGGGCACCCCTCCGCGGGGCTCGGCCGTGGGCGAGAAGAAGTCGCGGGCGCCCCTTGACACCCAGACGAGCCTCTTCCAGGCCACGAGCATCACCCCTCCCATCACGCCGACCGACGAGAAGAAGCGCGATGACCCCTTCACCAACGAGGATGGCCTCCGCGTGCACATCCCCACGCAGAAGCCGGCCCCCGAGAGCGTCCGCGCGCCCGCGGACCGCAGCTCGCCGACCTGGGGCGGCCGCTCCGACCAGCCCATGTCGCGCGCCAACTCGCCGCCGCCGCCGTCCCTGATCGACAAGGGCCGCCTCCTGCAGCAGAAGGCCAAGGATATGATGGCCCGGCAGGGCACGGTGCAGCCGCGGTCCGTGGCTAGGAGCGACAGCCGCGATCGCGCCTTTGCCAACGCCAACTGGAAGGTGGTCAACGCCGACCAGGGTAACGGCGGCCTGCGGAACGCCGCCGAGGCGGCCGCCCGCGAGGGCAAGCTGGGCGAGTACATCTGGGTCGGCACGCTCGGCATGCCGACGGACGCGCTCCAGGGCACCCAGCAGCTCCAGGACATCGAGGACCGCCTGGCCACCGAGCACGACATGCTCGCCGTCCAGGTCTCGGACAAGGACTTTGACGGCCACTACTCGCACTTCTGCAAGCAGATCCTCTGGCCCGTCTTCCACTACCAGATCCCCGACAACCCCAAGAGCAAGGCGTACGAGGACCACTCGTGGAAGTACTACGTCAACGTCAACCAGGCCTTCGCCGACAAGATTGTCAAGAACTGGAAGCGCGGCGACGTCATCTGGGTCCACGACTACCACCTGCTGCTCGTGCCCGCCATGGTGCGCAAGAAGCTGCCCGACGCCAAGATCGGCTTCTTCCTGCACGTCGCCTTCCCCTCGTCCGAGGTGTTCCGCTGCCTCGCCGTGCGCAAGCAGCTGCTCGAGGGCATGGTCGGCGCCAACCTGATCGGTTTCCAGATCCACGAGTACACGCGCCACTTCCTCCAGACGTGCAGCCGCCTCCTTAGTGCCGAGGCGACCCCCGACGGCCTGCAGCTCGAGGACCGCTTCGTCGACGTGATCAACCTGCCCATCGGCATCGACCCCGTCAGCCTCAACGAGCACCGCCAGGACCCTGAGGTCAAGAAGTGGTTCGACATTATGCATGAGCGCTACGCTGGCAAGAAGCTTATTGTGGCGCGGGACAAGCTCGACCATGTGCGCGGCGTGCGGCAGAAGCTGCTGTCGTACGAGCTGTTTCTCAACAAGAACCCGGAGTGGCGCGGAGAGATTGTGCTGATCCAAGTCGCGCTGTCGACGAGCGAGAAGAGCGAGCTGGACGCGACCGTGTCCGACATTGTCACGCGCGTCAACTCGTCGTGGGCCAACCTCGCCTACCAGCCCGTCGTCTACCTCAAGCAGGACATCGACTACGCGCAGTACCTGGCGCTGCTCAGCATCGCCGACGCACTCATGATCACGAGCCAGCGCGAGGGCATGAACCTGACATCGCACGAGTACCTGTACTGCCAGGACGGCAAGCTGGGCGACAAGAAGCACGGCTCGCTGATCTTGTCCGAGTTCACGGGCACGTCGTCGCTGTTCGGCGGCAACGAGCTGTCGGTCAACCCGTGGGACTACCGCGCGTGCGCCGACGCCATCAAGAAGGCGCTCGAGATGGACGGCGAGGAGAAGGAGTACCGCTGGGGCAGGCTGTTTGACGCCGTCAACCACCACACCGGCTCGCACTGGTTCACCGAGTTCATGTCGCGGCTCGACCGCGTCTACGAGGAGCAGCACCGCCGCGACCAAACGTCGGTGCCGCGCCTGTCGATGCACGGCCTCGCCCAGCAGTACGCCCGCTCCGAGCGCCGCCTGTTCATCCTCGACTTCGAGGGCACCCTCGTCAGCTGGGGCCCCGTCAACCAGATCATCCCCGTCAGCCCGCAGCGCACACTCGACGTGCTCAACGACCTGCTGCTCGACCAGCGCAACACCATCTACGTCATGTCGGGCCGGCGGCCCGAGGAGCTCGACCGGCTGTTCCGGCGCGTGCCCAACCTCGGGCTGATCGCCGAGAACGGCTGTTTCCTCAAGGACTGCGGCAGCGCGGCGTGGACCGAGATGGCGGACGCCAACCAGATCCGCTCGTGGAAGGAGTCGGTCGCGGGGATCCTGACGTACTACCTGGAGCGGACGCCCGGCGCCGAGATAGAGGACCGGCGGTGCTCGCTCATCTTCCACTACAAGTCGGCCGAGGACTACGAGGCGGCACTGCGGCAGGCGACGGACTGCGCGAGCCACATCAACGACGCCTGCGAGGAGCAGCGCGTCCACGCTATCCCCATGGACGGCTGCGTCCTCGTGGAGCCCATAGATTGGACCAAGACGACGGCGGCGCAGAAGATCTTTGCGGACCTGCGGGCGCGAATGGAGCCGGACGACCTACACGGGTCGCCGGTGGACTTTTTGATGGTGGTGGGCGACGGCCGCGAGGACGAGAAGGTCTTCAAGTGGGCCAACTCGCTCAGCGACGAGGGCGCCGTCAAGGAGGTGGTCACGGTCAGCTTGGGGAATAGGAACACGGAGGCGACGGCGACTTTGACGCAGGGCGTTAGTGGTATGTTTGACTTTTCTCTCCCTCCCTTCCCCTGCCCCCTCCCTGCTTCTGTCACCCAGGGTAGCTATACAGTCGCTAACTCTCCTCCTCCCCAACTCCCCAGGTGTCCTGATGGCGCTGCAGAAACTGGCAACCATCGCGTAAGCCGAGCCGCCTTGCTTTGCTGCTCCAGCCCGCCCCCTCCCCATTCATCACACATGGGCGGAGGAGGCACACTAGGCAGATTGCCGACTTGATGCAATACAGATCGGGCGTCCCTGCGCGCCACCGCCGCAAGAGCTCGGCACGGGTCCCTGCCCGTCACATATGGGCGGCTTGACCCTTCTCTTATTCTCTCTCTTTTTCTCTCTCGAGCGATCGATCGAAGAAGGGGAGGGCAGAGTGGTTGGCCTTGTCCCGCCGCGGCTCAAATCTCAGCTCATGGTTTCGTTTCTCTCTTTTCCTTTTTCCTTTTTTCTTTCATTGTCTTGAGCTTCTCTCCTACCACACTTTGCGTTTCACACCAAAAGCGCGTCTGGGGCTCTTGCGGCTCGTCTCAGCGCACTGCGGTTTTGTTTTTGCTTTGCGTTTGCATTCATTGTTCGATGTCTTTGCGGTCTCCCCTTTTCAGCGTAGCGGCAGCGTACGTACCCCTTTCTTCCCTGCTCCCTTCGAGTTGTGCCTTGGCTTGCGCGTTTCCCAACGTCTGCTCGCTGAAGAAAAGGGTCCAGCAAGTTACTCTCCGGCACCTAACCCAGCCAACGGCCTCGTGTGATGACGCAGTTTGGACGGAGACGGAGCGGGGAAGGGAGGGGCGAGCGGCGGCTATGCGCCGAGGGAGGGGTGGTCACAGGACAGAAGGACGGATGAACGAAAAACGGGGAGGCTGGCATGGTCTTTCTCGTCGATACCTAGGTAGACTGGTGGGATGGATGGAATGGGACTGTTTGCCCGAGCATGTTGGGAAGGGAAAATTGAAGGAGTTGGTTGCAAGGCCCCGCAATGGGCAGAGAGAGGGCATTCATGGGACAAAGCACACAAGGGAAATTCGGGTTTTTAGACGGGCAAGAGACTTGGGAGGCGTCGTCGGGCTCGGGATTCTTTGTTTCACACTTGCGCATTTGCTTTCGTTTGCTGCTGTTTTTGTGGTTTTTGTTGCTTTGCCTTTGGGTGGCTCAATCCACCACCACCACCACCACCACCATCACATCATGTATGGGGCCGCTCTGGTGTTGTTTTCGGAGGAGGGAGGCGAGGGAAAGGGAGGGACTTGTCTGGCGAAGGCACATCCTGATGGTGGCATTCGGTCGCCGCCGTCGATGTTAATTCCATCCTGCTTCGTCCACATGACCACCCATATTCCGCCGGTTTTACTACAACAAAAGGCATATATATATATATATAGCATGAGAAAAACTGGCTTGACTTTTAGTCCCCTCCACCACCACCTCCAAACTCCATGCCCAACTCCATGGTGAACCTTTTTCCCTCAGCATCCTGAGCAATTCGAGCTAGCCAGTGACATCATCTCCGCGATCGGACTGCGGGGCATTCTCCTCTCCCCAGATGCCCCAACGGCTGCTGAGTGAGGTGCTTGGGGGCCGAGCTACCCCGCCATTTGAGGGCCAATAAAAGCCCGACGCACAAGGTTGGCAGCCGAAAAAAGGGCTTTGGATCGCCAAGCAGGGGAGCGAAAATGAAGGGCCGCCACTCGCCTCACGCGGCACAGGACAGGGGGCGGCCGTCCATCCAGCCGTCCATCCAGCCAGACATCGGCCGAGCCAGCCGATCGGAGCGAGGAGGCGGTCACTGGGACTCACGGGGGACATTTCCGGACTGGTCGGGCCAGCCTGTTTGCCATTCTTCTCTCCTCTCCCGCCCTGTACGTACTCTATATCTCGCCAATTGAGCTGCCGGTGGTGTTGTTCTTGGTTCTGGAAAGCTTGAGCTCTGTGATCGTCAGGGGTTTGTCTCCTGTTCTTCGTTGCGTTTGTTAGGACGAATCCACCACCGCCTTTACCCACTAACCCCGCGGCAGAGTCATCGTCAGAATCGTCGTCGTCCGAGCTCCCTACAGCCACCACCACTACTACCACCACCGTGAACCATGGCGTCCTTCCCTCCCCCGCCCGTCAACACCATTGACTGGTCCAATGTTGGCTTCCGCGTCCGCGAGGGTGAGTGAGCGAGGGCTGTCTCTTGGCTACGAGTCTGCTCTGCTACCCTTGGAGGAAGCCCATAGCTAACTTACCTCTCCCCCTTACCCCCTCCCAGTCAACGGCCATGTCGAGTCCCACTACTCGGTCAAGACCGGCCAGTGGTCGCCCCTCAAGTTCGTCGCCGACCCGTACATGCGTATCCACGGCATGGCTCCGGCTCTCAACTACGGCCAGCAGGCCTACGAGGGCCTCAAGGCCTTCCGCCTGCCCGGCGACGAGGCCATCGCCGTCTTCCGCCCGGACCGCAACGCCGCCCGCCTGCAGCACAGCGCCGACTTCATCTCGATCCCGCCCGTGCCGACCGACCTCTTCATCGACGCCGTCAAGGCCGCCGTGGCCCTCAACGCCGAGTACGTGCCGCCGCACGCCACCTCGGCCGCCATGTACGTGCGCCCGCAGATCTACGGCTCGTCCGCCCAGCTCGGCCTGAACCCGCCCGAGGAGTACACCTTCTGCGTCTTTGTGCTGCCGACAGGCGTCTACCATGGCCTGCACCCGGTCAAGGCGCTCATCCTCGACGACTTTGACCGCGCGGCGCCCAACGGCACGGGCAGCGCAAAGGTCGGCGGCAACTACGCGCCCGTGCTGCGCTGGAGCGAGAAGGCCCGCCAGGCGGGCTACGGCATCACCCTGCACCTCGACAGCAAGATCCACGAGGAGATCGACGAGTTCAGCACCAGCGGCTTCATCGGCGCCATCGTCAACGGCGACGACGTCACCCTCGTCGTCCCCAGCAGCAAGGCCGTTATCGATAGTGTGACGAGCGACAGCATCCAGCAGCTCGCCCGCAGCTTCGGCTGGAAGGTTGAGAAGCGCCCTGTACGCTCCCCCTCCCAACACCCCTCTCTCTCCCAACCCCCATAAACTAACCCCCTCCCCTTCGCCCCCACAGATCAAATACACCGAACTCCCCACCTTCACCGAAGTCATGGCGGCCGGCACCGCCGCCGCGCTCGTGCCGATCCGCTCCATCACGCGCCGCGGCAGCGCGCTGCCCACCGGGCCGCGCGTTTCCTCCACCACCGACGGCGAGGAGACGGTCACGTACATCCCCGAGGGCGACGAGGAACCGGGCAAGCTGTGCCTCAGGCTGCTGCAGCAGCTGCAGGGCATCCAGCTGGGGCGGCTCGAGGACCCGTTCGGCTGGCGCTTTGAGGTCACGGGGGAGGATGCGAAGAGGGTTGGGGCGGCTGAGGGGGAGGCGGTGGAGGGTGCGCAGACTGTGGATCAGATGGATTAGGGGGTGGAAAGGAGATGAGGTGGTAGTGCGTTGGGTTGGGGGTGCTATGGGGCATCGGAGGGGGCATAAAACAGGTAGATGAAAAGTACTTCGTTCCTGGGCCGCGTCGGTCTGTGAGCAGCTTGGTCGCCGTCATGATGAGGAACGTCACGACCTGCTCCGTGTCCCAGCTATGGCCAAGACGGCCCCTCTTACTCTCAAGGTGCCCACGAGACACCGGCATGCCTACCTTCCCCAAGAGAGGAGTCTCGCCCACACCGTCCTCGGGTGATGATGACATCCTAACCGTTAGCTCTTCCCGTCCGACAGACAAGAGGCAGTGTCACCGCCTCGGGATGGCTCATCAAGAACCTGAAGTCCAAAACCTTGGTCTGGTGGGCAGCTCCCTGTCACGAGCAGTCCATCGTCCCTCTTGCCTTCCCCACGTAAGACGCCGCTCTGGCTGACTCCAGACACAGTATACGTACCGGATGTCAGCGTGCTTCCCTTCCCCAAGTTCAAGTCATGCTCCTCAGCCCATGACAATCTGGTCACCCGATTGTTTCCGACCCATGGGAGAAATCTTCTCCGAGAATGGCACCTTGTCAAACAAGTCCGCATTGATCGGTCCACTAACACCGACGACACGCAACCCGCCAACACACTTGCCTTCCCTGCAACGTGAAGCGTCACCCTCATCGTCTCCAGATGCTATGACGAGCCGCCTGAATTCATGCCTTCCCTGGATACCGAGGTACTGAAGTAAAGAATCCGCTTATCAGCTCCAGTCAGAGTCACGGGCCCACGAGTAACTCGCTCACCTTTCCGTCCCCCGAGCGGGTGTGTCGTAGCTCCTTCCTCGCCTTGTCGGTGTCACTTGCTGCACGATATAGTTGAGATTGAAGGCTAGGGGCAGCACGTGAACGGAAAGGGGCACAGTTTCGGGCCCGAGATTGCTATTGGGATTGCCTCGGTTGTTTCTCTTACCCGAGCCCCTGGAAGGGCTCCTGCGCAGGTTTGGGTGGCTGCGATGGGAGCGGCCCTGGTGATGTGCAGCCCTTGGGGGGTATAGGATGGGATGGGATTAGCCGGCGGTGGATGTCACAAGTGTTTTGCAGACGGCTTGGATTCAGCACTTAATGAAGACTTGTCTCTGTGTAGGTCTGAATGTCGGCACCTAAGGGGTAGGCAGGGCGGCTAGCCGGGAGGAGGAGGGGGAGGATAGAGGTAAATAAGGGGCTATGGGGGTCCCGGCTGGGACTTTGTGGCCGCTCCCTCGCTCGCCAAACTGCCACAAAACGCCGGTCTTGTAGAGAGGAGAAGAGACTGATTGTGGATGCATGTCTGTGTGTTGCCAGGGGGCGCCGTGGCTGGGGTCGCAATATAATTAACCACTGCCAGACGGTTTTGCCAGTTATGTTTGTCTGCACACCCCGAACTGAGGGATATTTACAATGTGCCACTCTGTCTGCCTGGTATGCTTCTCGAGCTGGCCTCTCCCGTGTGGATTCCCGTCTCGTCCCAAGCGGCTTGCTCCCCTCGACGCTGTCCCCCCTTCTCCAGCCACCCTTTTCGTTGTATTTCCGTCACGCTGTTCATCTGCTGGCCGGAGCACAACTGTCAGGGTTGGGGGTACAAAAGGGGGTGGGTATTAGGGGCAATGAAGGAGGAGAAAAGGAGAGTCGTCCGCCAATGTCTCAGCAGACTTATCCAGGCGCCTAGTGTGTCTGTCCCATTTCCGACTCTTCGCCCACCCTCTGCTCCTAATTGTCGTTGCCCTTGCTGTCGCTGGTGTCTCTGGCGCAGTTGTCCGGAGGCCAAGACCAATCCTCTTGTGGTCTCCGGATCCAGGCCGATGCCCGCCAGCCTCTCGTTCCCCCAACCTCCCCTTCGACCTGATGAGAGCCCGCCTTGTCGCCGTGTGTGTATCGTTTTACAAGGTGTTTCTGTGATTTTCCCAGCGGGTGACACGGCCCTGCGACCCTCCGAGCCGCAGCCGCGTAGTCTAGATAGCTTCAAGTTAGCTAGGAGGTTCGAGTATGAATGGAGACTAGTGTCCGTGCCAAGGTTGCTGGCATTGTGGGCTTCGGCCAGTCAGGGATACGCACCAGAGAGTCGTCCTCCCCCTTTGAAGCCGTAAACACACGCTGGCGGTCCCGTCTCCCGGCACTGGGAGGCGGAGCTTTCCGCTATCCCGCAACGCCCTCGGCTGGGAAGCAATCGACCAGAGCACCTATGCCACTGCTATCTTGTCCGTGTTGTCTGTGAGAGTCAGGAGGATGCCCTCCAGCCTCCGACCATGGCAGACACGACGTCTTGGATCTCAGATGCTCTCTGGATTAGCCAGCGGTTCCCCCACGATCAATAGCATCTCGCCGAGGGCCTTCCCGTCCTTTTGTCCCGAATCGAACCCCCAGTTTTGATCGTTATCTGAAACGGTCAGGCAAGCCCGTCGGCCTCGTGGAGAGATCGTAATCGGCGCAAGAGTTTGATCGCAGTTCGATGGTTTGACGAAATTGGGACACAGAAGCGCAGAGGCAGATACCTAAATAACTAACTACCAAGTAGTTAGCTGGCTGGAAAGCTGGTTGACGCGAGACGGGCTTCTGGACTGGGACACAAGCCTGGTAGTTCAAACACAGATCGCCTATCCTCTGGGCGGACACCGCTGGGTACCTGGATACTCTTACACGCCATGGTCGCATTGTCTGTTGGGCATAACACCACCTGATGCTTTCTTCTGGGGCATTCATGGTGGCTTTCTAACATCAAAGGCCATGGGCCGCCCGCATCCCCTCAAAAGGCCCGTCTTGCTTCACAGGACAGTGAGTCGAGCCCCGCGGGTCCAAGTCACCAGTACACCCCCGGCCACCAACCCACGGGACCCTCCCCCCTCCCCCTTCTCTCCCAGGTCCCCCCAAGGGCCCTTCCCAAGGGCACTATCCCCCGGAAGAGAATACCGCCCGTG
The DNA here is from genome assembly GCA_033296695.1 of Staphylotrichum tortipilum. Lineage (NCBI taxonomy): Eukaryota > Fungi > Ascomycota > Sordariomycetes > Sordariales > Chaetomiaceae > Staphylotrichum > Staphylotrichum tortipilum. The sequence goes on along the minus strand of MU855408.1, from coordinate 32,196 downwards.
GTGCCTGCGTGAAGCGAGGCAACCGGTCTGATAGATAACCCCGATGCCCTCGACGGGAAGGAACAGCTCCGCCCATATCTCGTTGAGTGAGTCGACTCTTCAGGCAGCAGACATTGAGAAGGGAAGGCATTCCTGGGCCCTTCCCCATATTTGATTTTTTCTTCCTCAATAGAAGCCCCCCCTGGTCCTCTGAGAGTTTTCCTTTTCCGTCTCCCACCGTCATCTTCTTGTCTCCCAGGTCGGCCAATTTCGACACAAATTGCCTTCACCATCAACCCATCGACCGAGGCTGATCTCTCATTACTCTCCACACCCTTTTCACTTTCAAGTCTTCAAGCTTATAATTTTGCAACCAGTCGTCGGCAGCGTCCAGCTGTTCTCGGGCGAGCGGCGCCCGAAACCATGGCCGACCAAGCCCCAGATCCGCCTGGCAGCTCGGGACAGCCAGCCTCATCCTCCTCTGAGGGGGCTGGCGAAGCCCCCAGTGTTCAACCACCGCACCGCACCAGCAGCTCACGGGGGTTTGACCGTCCTGATGCAGACTATCTGAGGAGACGGGCGATAAGGAGGTCAATGTGGAGCGCTGGCGTCGCCGAGTCCCTTTCCGAGGCATCGTCAAATTCGTCATCCTCCCGTCGCGCATCAACAAGATCCGCGGGATATGACCAGGAGCATGTGGACCACAGCATAGTTGATCTTCTGGATGCCCATGGGGTGAGGGAGCGAGCCGCACAACCTCCAAGGACTCCTGAGCTCCTTGAGAGCTCCTCACCCACCGGCCCATCGGCGGAAGCCCAAGGTGACTTCCCCCATGCGAGTCTCGACAGCGTTGATCCAACCCACCAAGACTCTTGCTCGCCTGCGGCAGTGCGGCAACACAACTCCTCCTTCGGCAGTTCACCTCCGGGGGATGCTGGAGACCCCAGCGAGTGGTTGCTCCCACGCCCCTTCAACCACGAAGCTGCATTGGCCTCCGTTTCGGAAACTCCATTCGACGAAGGCTCCGAGGTCCGGGCCAGTTTCTACGATCAAACCCTTTGGCCCAGTACGCCGCCCGTCCTGAGACTGAACAGATCTACTGTCAGCACTCCGACGTCGTTGAACAGGGACAACACTGGTTCGCCCACACCGCTCACAATCTTTGAGCGAAGATGTTCCATGCCACTTTCACTCCTGAGCGGTTCTCCCCCTTCTCTTCCCCCCAACCGTCCACTTCCGCCCATCCCGACCGCTGGCCCATCGCGCAGCCCTCACTCTTTCATGAGCTTTGGATCAATTGACCCCTCAGCGCTGCGCCGGAGCCGGAGCGGTCCACAGACCCAGCGACAGCTGCATGGCGAACTGCCGGCCAGACCGTTGAGCTACGGCCCCCCCAGCTCGGTAAGTGGCCGCTCAGTCACATCCCGCCCGGTCTCCGGTCCCCCGATCGGCTTCCCCTCCGCTCGCCCCTCCTTTGGGCCCGAGTCCGAGCGTGTATACGGTTCGTCGGTGATGGGCGGAGCATTCACTCAGACCATCACGCCGACCACTTTGCCATTCGGACGTGAGATGGGCGCCGTGCGCGCACCCTATGGTTCCGAAATCGTCCAGGACGTCTACGGCAACATCTCACCGGCACACCAGCATGGCGAGCGGTGGCGCCAGTCCGCTTCGGTCACGAGAGAGTTTGCTCAGCAGCCCCCTCCCCGCAACCCAAGAGATGACTCCTCCATCGTCACCTCCATCGGCGCCCAACTCCCAATCGTTCCACGGCGGCCGGTGCGGCGGAGCAGCATCTATCTTGGCGAGGACTCCATCGGCGAATGGCTCAATAAAACAGAGACACAGGCCCTGCGTGGCCGTGGTGCGGATTCGGGATCCGACTCTGAAATGGATACGGAGCCCATGGACATCGACTCACCCGGTGACGGCACCCCTACCCCCGCCAACCCTTCCGCCGAGTCCGCAGGCGACCCCGAGTCTGCTGAGGAGCAGGACTGTGTTATCTGCGCCTTGTCAGAGAGCCGGTCATCCGACGTCATTGGCGTGGCTGTCATCAACATCACGCTTGGGCACGTTGACCTCCTCAGGGTCGTCAACGATGATAGGTTCCGGCGGCTCACCGAGACCTTGTGGCAGATGCCATCGCCACCTCAAACTTTCCTCGTGCTCCAGAAGCCTTGCAGCCAGCACCGCAGGTCGGCTCTCATTACTTCCTTGAAGGAGGGGTTCTCCAAGGCAGAGGTGGTTCATCTGGACAGGGAGCACTGGAACGAGTCCGAAGGCCTGAAGTTAGTCGACCGCTTCGCATGGAAGAGGGACATCAAGGCCCTGCAACAAAATCTCGAGAATAATTTCTATGTCTCGTGTGCGTTTTCTGCGGTATGTCCCCCTTCGCTTTACTCACCTCGCCGCTTGCCCGAGACCAACCCGCTAACATTGGTGAGCAGCTGATGGCCCACGTTGAGTCCAAGGAGGACGTCGTCTTTAGGGAAAACTCGCTGCGCGTCAAGTACTGCCAGCCCGCCGATACCATGGGCCTAGACCGGGCGGCCGTGACTTGCCTGGAGCTCTTCCAGAACATACGTCAAGCACAAGGCCAAACCTCGACGGTGTTTGGTCTGCTGAACAACGCGTTGACTCCCCAGGGCCGTCGGATGATCCGCTCAGCCCTTCTCCAGCCAAGCACGAGCAAACCCGAGATCGTTGCGCGCTATGAGGCCGTCGAGGAGTTGTCCAGCAACGAAGACCTCTTCAACGGGGTTCGCGCAAGCCTCAAACAGCTCGTTCGCATTGACATTGAGCGCTCTCTCCAATGGGTGAGTGAAACATTCTTTGATTCATGTTCGATCTCCCCTAGGCGACTAACACTTGAGCTAGGTCATGATGAAAACCAACAAGCCGCGCCCTCCCCTTCAAGATGGGGTCGTCGCCCTCATCCAAGGGGTCCATCAATTTGAGTTGTCCAGCCACGAGGAACTCCGCAACGCGGAGAAGGACCTGACACAGATCCTAATGCTCAAGGCATATCTGGCGGGAATCCAGGGACTCCGGGAGACACTCGAAGTCGCAAATTGCACCAGCCCGCTGTGCAAATGGGTCATGGAACAGTGCGGAGAGGCCAACCTCGCTCCTGTCGTGAACATTCTGAACGCAGGCATTGAGGAGAGCGCCGTTTACAGCAAGTCCCCGATTGACATCAGGAACAACAGGCTGTGGGCGATTAAGGTCAGTTTCCCAATGTTTTGCCCGTTGCTCTCGCCTTTGCTGACATCGACGTCCTACAGGCCGAGCCCAATGGTGTGCTCGAGGGAACTCGCCAGATGTATCGAGATCGCACCAACGACGTGCATCGATACATCGAGGCACTGAACACGATGTTCCAAGGTTCGTGGAACTCGCCCTTCTCGTCAGGGTTTCTTCTTTACTGACGCGATGCAGAGAACCTGGGCACCGCCCCCGATCTTCGGCTCGGGAAGGACAACCACTATTACCTACGGTTTCAGTGGACCGACGTCGAGAGGCACCTCGCGGGACAGGAAGATTCCGAGGAAGGAGATGAGCCTTCGAGCAGTCGCCACAAGAAGCCACGGTTTATTGCTGGCGTTGCAACCGTTAACGGCCAGCGGCGGAAGCGCCACTACGACTGCCAGACGATGGAACTCATCCAGAGGGGCACCCAAATCCAGCGCCATGCCGACATCGTCACGGGCCAGAGCGACACGTTTGTTGCCGATGTGAAAAAGGCCCTTCTTCGACATGTAGAGCTGCTGCTCGGCCTCAGCGAGGCCATCGGATTCTTGGACATGGTGTGTTCCTTCGCTCACCTCGCCACAACGCAAAACTATGTTCGGCCCATCATTTCCGACACCCTGATCCTCAAAGATGCCAGACACCCCATGGTTGAGGCCAGGAAGCAAGGATACGTGGCAAACGATGTTTACTCCGGGGACGCCGGCGCCCGATTCCAGCTCGTCTGTGGTGGCAACATGAGCGGAAAGTCCACCTACATCAAGAAGATTGCCCTCATCCAGATCCTGGCACAGATCGGAAGCTTCGTTCCCGCAACGTATGCGGCAGTCCCCATTTGCGATCGGCTGTTTGCCCGCGTGTCGACCGACGACAAGCCCGAGAACAACCTGGGGACCTTTGGCGTCGAGATGGCGGAGATGAACATGGTCTCCCGGTACGCCTGCCTTGAAGTTTGTTTTTGCTCCTTCCCCGCCCTCAACTAACATCGTGGACAGCCAAGTGACCAAGCATAGCTTGGTCATCATCGACGAGCTCGGCCGGGGGACGGGCCACGGCGAGGCCCTTGCCGTGGCCCTCTCCACGGCCGAAAGGCTGATCGACGCCGGGTGTCGCGTCTTTTTCGCGACTCACCTCGCTGACTTCGGTAAGCCGAGCATGTCCTTTCAGACGGAAGGAAGATCATGAACTAATATCGGGAACAACAGGGCGAGTCTTGAACACTGCGCGCGGGCGCAGCGTGGTGATTGTCCACGCCACGGGGGAGGCCAGGAGCGATGGGGGTGCGGCTCAAATCGAGCTGCCGCACACCGTCGCTCCTGGCCCTGTGGAGCGCCAGGACTACGGCGTGGACCTGGCGCGCCGGTTCCTCCCCGGCAAGGTGGTCAAGAACGCCGACCGGCTCGGTGAGTTTTTCCGCGACACAGTGGCGACCAAGGTCACTGGCCCGGTGACGCGGGCGTTAAAGCAGAACAAACTAATGGGTGCATTGCCGGATTTGCTCGGACAAGGCAACGGGTCGACCATGGACACCCCTTCGCTGGGATCGTATCTCAAGAGGCTGCAGACCGAGTTCACCGTCCGCATGCACATCGGCGGCTCCAAGGGCGAGGCCAAGGACAAGGACAAGGCCAAGGACAAGGACAAGGCCAAGGACAAGGACAAGGCCAAGGACAAGAAGGGCAAGTGCAAGGCGGACGAGAACACCAACCAGGCTGCCGCGCCCGCCTCCAACGCCGACTTCGACACGCCTGAAGAGGAGGACATGGGGGAGTGGACGAAGAAGGGCGATAAGTCGGAGAGGACAGCCATGGGCTCGAACATGGGCCCCGTGGGGAGGAAGCGGCCTGTGTCCATGTCTGACACGAGCGAGTACGTCCAGAAGCGGGCCAAGCCCGACGCCGGCATCGCCCTGGCCCCCGTCCACCGCAACTCCATGATCGAAGCGTTGCGGAAGTTTGCGCGCACACCGACCACCCGAGCGGCGACACCAAGTAGCATCATAACGAGCACCTCTGCGTCTGCCGCCGGCCCATCAGTAGCCGGGATCCCTGCTCACGAGACACCGTCGGCAAAGGGCCTCATTCCAGTGCGTCGCCAATGGGCCATGACGATCTCCGCCGGCGGCGACCACATCACCCAGGGCAATCGTTCTTCGGAGGGTTCGAGCTCCCACCAGCCGAGTCCGAGTGCCCCAGCCGAGCCGACTCAGCAGGACGTCGAGATGGCGAGATTGCGCAGGGAGTGGTACGACGAGTACGGCTACACCCTCGGAATGCCAGAGGAGGAGGAAGATCTCGCTGGCCCATGCAACCCCAGACGCTCCATGCGCCCCCGTTCCGCAATGCTTAGTTTCCTGCCGGAGATTGGCGAGGAAGAGGAGGAGCACAAGCAGTGATTTTGGGAGGCCACATGTCGCCGGTATCTCTGGGATGGTTTGCAGAGCTGATACTTTTTGCTTTCAACATCATGGTATTGGGAGATGGGACTTGATCAGGAGACGGGATTTATGGTGGCAAACATGGTTTTGAGGGCGAGGAACGAAAATGGAGGCGGCGGATTAAGCTTCGAGATACATTGTTCGCAGGGAGGAAAACAGGTGGCTGGAAGGTATTGGTACTCGTTGCTCGAATGGTGCCTAAGCAGGCAGATAATTAACTCTCCACTCGTCACAACTTACACTGCGCGAAGGTGCCGTAATGTGTTTGATCGGTGATTGCGATATGTCACGTACTCTGAGGCGAGCAATCGTGGCCACGATGGGACCAACACCCTCACCACAACGGAAGATTTTCCGCTCGGGGAACGGGAGAAGAACAGGGACACTGGGCGAGATCCGCGATGCTGAATCCCATGTGATATTACTTCATTAAAACCCCGCGATATGTATCTCAAGTGAATGAACTGAGTGGTATCTCCCCCAACGCCATGCATGCCCAGTATGCCACACCACAAGCTCCCTGACCACTCTCCGAAAGAAGCCAACCCAAAAAAGCCAAAAGCCACAACCCAACGAACCTACGCCATGCATGCATGCAACTAAACTTTCCCCATCACCCCGTTACTCCCTCACTCCCTCCAAACATGAGTATCCCCCAAGCTGACAGTGCTCGATGCATTACTCGCCGTGTCGGCCCCGCGCAAAAGTGGGGGCGTCTCATACCCTCCGCCTGCGGGCGGGCTGTGGACGGCGCTGCTGTTCCCGCCAAGGTCCTGGCTCAGGCCGGGGATGTCGTCGATGTCGGACTCGACGAGGGGTGGGGGGGCGTCTTGGTATAACCAGGGTTGTTCGAGGCTGGTGGTGTGGGGGGTTGGTTAGTTTTGGGAGGGTGATTTTGGGGGGGGGATGGGGAGGGGTGGGAAAGGGGGTTACGTACGGCTGAACTAAGCTCGGATTCACAAAGCGCAGTCCCTTCTCCCTGTCCTCGTCGACCGTGCTCCCCCTACGGAGCAGCGCGCCGCCGGCGACGGCGTCCCCATCATCATCGATCGCGCTCTCCCCCGCACCGCCCTGGATGCTCCTTAGCGAGATGAACCGCGTGAGCGGCTCGACCCGCTCGCGGAAATTCCACGCAAACCACAGCGTGGCGATAAACAGCGGCGCGACCAGCAGCGCGACGGTGAACGCCTTGCGCAGGGCGAGATACCCCGACATGGTGACGTGGCAGACGGCGAGCCCGAGGACGACACGGTAGCAGATCATGCGCCACGCGCCGCCGGTGGCGTGCTGCGGCTGGTCCATGGCGTAGAGCAATTGGTACTTGTAAGTGAAGTAGCCGAGGGAGAAGTAGGCCAGGCCGAGGCCGAGCACGAGGTAGCCGTCGGGCAGGGCGCTGTAGACGAGGCAGAGGATAAAGACAAGGAGGGCGGTAGGGAGGTAGAAGCCGTAGTGGAACATTGGGGGCTGGACGAGGTTTGCGCGGTCGCGCGGGGTGCGGGCAGCGGCGCGGAGGAGCGGGTATTGCGCCACGCTGCCGAACTCGAGGAGACGGAAGGGAAAGAGGCCGAGGCCTTGGAGCATGATGAAGTTTGTGTAGAAAACGGAGAGGTCAGTGATTTTTCGGGCGAGGGTGTAAGCGATGTAGGTGGTGTCCTTGAGGCTGTTGCGGAGAACGTCGAGGATGGAAGTGACGGCGCCGAACACGGTGAAGATGAGGAAGATGTTGAAGAAGGTAAAGAAGAAGTTCTTGCTGATGACGGAGAGGGCGATGTCGCCCTGAGAGATCATGCCCTGGTGCTGGGAGAGGTAGTCGTACAGATAGGGGACAGCGATGTTGAGGAGGGACACGACGAGGGTCGGCAGGCCGGTCTGGACGAGGGCACGAGCAATCTCGTGCTCCTTGAGCCATTCGCCAAAGGTCGGGAGGAATTCGTTGATGGTGCAGATGCTCAGGACGGAGGCGAGGAAGGCGACAGGGGCGAGCCAGACGATGGAGAGGATGGTGACAAAGATGGTGATTGTCCAGGACTGGATGCGGCGGGTAAGGCGCGGGGCATACGTGTTCTTCCACACGACATCGGATGGCGCCGGGGCAGGCTTGGTCAGGAGGCGCCCGGGGTGCGGATCGATGAGGGCTTGGATGGCCATCTGGCAGGCAGCGATCGAGTCCATGGTCACAAAGGCGAGATCAGCGGGCTCGTGAGTCTTCCTCCGGGCGGCGTGGATCTTTTCGTCCATCTGGAGCAACTTCTCGGTGTAGTAGTCGATGGCGTCGGTCTTGCGGCTCTGGAGCCGCAGGAAGCCATACCAGAATCGCAGCTGAGGGCGGCGCCTCCCGGGGACCGGGGACTGGTCGCCCCGCAGGAGGCGGTCGCTCTCACCGGCCTCCTCGTCTGCATCCACCGGAGCGTCTCCAGGCCCGCTTCCGGCGTTGCTACCATTGCTCCTGGTTCTGGGCAGGCCCCCAACCGGCTGTTCGGGCCTGTGGGCGAGGTAAAGGCTCCATGCCACCTCCAGCTTGTCCAGCACTTTCTTCCTGTCCTCCATCAGGGCGTCGAGGCCCTTCCAGTCGCGGCAAAGCGTGACGCTCTCAACCCTCCCGATCTCGAGTCTCTGCACAAGGTGTTTGATGGCGGTTTCTGTCCTCAGGTCTTTAGGGATCCCAGACAGGCGGAAGGTCCGGTCGGTGACGGTCGACTGGGTGCCCAGATAGTCCTGGCGCACGCGGATGACCTTGGTCGTCTCCCTGTCCAAAAAGTAGAGAGTGAGGCAGGTGAAGAAGTAGGTGAAGATCAGGTACGACCATAGGTATCCCTTGGCGCGGTCGAAGCTGCCGTCACCGTCGCCGTCGTCATCGCCGGGGGTGGTGGGATCTTCAAGAAAGTGGTGGGTGGAGTCGGTGTTGCTGAGGAAATGGTGGTTGATGGGCTCGAGGACAACGGCGGCGAGGAAGAACATGACGGCGAACAGGCGCATAGACATCTTGAAGAAGGCGAGGAAGACGTAGGCATCGAGCCCGGCCGAGGCGAGGACCTGCTTGTCGGTGATCCGGTAGAGTGCGGGCATCCATCCGAAGAAGGTGTCGGGGAGCGCGGGCAGGCCGAGGAAGGGGTCGGAATGTCGTTTTCGGGCGGCGTAGAGGGACTTCCATCGCGGGCGGAGGGTCTGTGGATGCGGGGGATGGGGTTAGCCAGGGGCATGTGATGTGGACGGCGGAGAGGTGGATGGACGGGTAGAGCGCCGTACGCAGAAAGAAAAGAAAGCCGACAAGCCCAGGGCCAGCGAGATGACGAGCTGGACCTGAGTGTCCTTCTTTCCGGGGCCAACGTAGGTGTCTGGGAGGCACTTGTCCTCTCCAGGGTTGTCGGGGTCTTCGAAGACGCCGAACATGTTCATGGCTGCCGGACGGGGCGGAGCGCGGGGTGCGTCGGGGCGGGCGACGTGCAGGCGGGCGGCGTGGGCATCGGCCGGCGATGTTGAGAGGATATTGAGGGATTGTTGGAGGTGTCGAGTGTGAAGACAGTGTCGTGCGAGGGCGCGTCACCTCGTCACTTTGTCACCTCGAGATGCGACGGATGCTAGATGATGGATGGTCGGAGGGAACGTCAGGGTCATGCAACCCTGGGAGCTCCAGTGGGGCACCCACAGCAGTGAGCCTATCAGCGCGCTATCAACCCATCCGCGTGCGCTGCAGCCTGCAGACGGGGCCTTGGCAGTGACGTTGCAGGTGGCCGGCAGGCAAAGCGCCCCATTGGCACTGTGCAGAGCTCATGGCTGAGCCTCCCCAGCTCATCCTTGCAAGACACAGGCCTGGGACCTCGATGAGAGTGCAAAGCTTGGAAAAGGGATACACCAAGTGTTGATACTAGGTAGTCACCCGACTATTTTGTGGAACAGGCAATACTGATATTCAGGCGTGCTCCGCGAGAGAGGCTTGCTCGGACTAAAGGAAAGTACAAAAGAATAAGCTCCAAACGAGTGTGTTCCTCCATCCCAACTACCATAACCCCCCCCCCCCCCCCC